>JBBYHQ010300727.1:0-19471 GCA_038382645.1 Spergularia azorica | reverse complement strand
TGGTTTTGACGTTAGGATGGATCATATTCCTCTCACTCTACATTCCAGTTCATTTCTTATTAAAAGGACATGATAAGTTGAGGAAGAAACTCGAGGTACAATTTGTTTTTCCGTGTTTGCACCATGCTGCTTCCATGTACGTCATGCCCTATCCGCTTTATGCATTTCTTCTGGCTGTTGTTAGTGACAAATATATCCTACTTCTGAGACTGTCAGCCCTCAATCCCACTATATTTATAGCATAGTTTCCGTACCGAATGTTCAGTGGACTAGCAATTTGTTTGTGATTTGAGACAGATGGAAAGATCTAGCATCAACTAAGTCTCTACATCTTTTCGTGAGCGAACAAGTTTGATTAGCAAGTTGCAACATGGAGTGTTAATCAGACAGAAGAAAACTTTTTTACTTTCCCTACAGGCTACAATCTCTTTGCAGATCTCATAATTCTTTTACTCAAGTAAAAAATGCTAAAAAATGCGGTCTTATGATGATTGTTTCTTCTTATGTTGTTTCAGCGATCTCTTGTGGAGCTGATCTGCAGTTTTTTTGTTGCATCATGGACGGGGGTTATAAAGTATCATGGGCCACGGCCGAGTATGAGGTCCAAGCAGGTGATATTTCTTACTTTCTCATATTGTCAGTATTGATAAAAAATGCAATCCAGGTGCATTGTCATACTAAATTGAGTCGATTACTCTGTCTCTTTTCCAATTTGCAGGTATTTGTGGCAAATCATACCTCCATGATTGATTTCATTGTTTTGGAACAAATGACTGCATTTGCTGCAATAATGCAGAAACATCCTGGTTGGGTTGGTAAGTATTTGAAGACATTAAATTTTCATATACTTACAAAGCTCTTTTAAGGTTTCATAATTTCTGCTCTCGACTTGTTGTTTGCATTGGTCGACTTATATTTGCTTTGTCCTAGGATTAAGGACCTAATCATTATTTGTTCATGGCTGGTGCAATCAAAGGCTTAATGTTTAAAAAGCCTTTTACTGGCTCTAGATATTACTGCACAAAAGAAGAAGAAATTAGAGCTGTAAATTGAACTCTGTTGTTTTACATTCAAAATATTTCATAATTGTTTCTCTCGTTTTTAGTCAAAAACATTTTATGTTTGCAACTGCTGCCTTAAGACATCCTGTTTTCAGGTATCTTAATAATTCCCTTGTCTGAATATGGTGCAGGATTGCTGCAGACTACTATTTTAGATAGTTTGGGATGCATTTGGTTCAATCGTTCAGAGGAGAAAGACCGTGTAATCGTGGCAAAAAAGTATGTCAGTGGAATTGGTTGATTGAAATACTTACAACACTTTTGATCGTTCTCGTTTATTTCAGGTTAAGGGATCACGTGGATGGGTCTGACAATAATCCCCTTCTCATATTCCCGGAAGGAACTTGTGTCAATAATGAGTATATTGTCATGTTCAAGAAGGTCAGAGGTTATTATTGATCATACTTCCAATTCCTTACTGCAAATAGTTCCATGTAGAACAAATAAACAATGTTGTATTCTAGGATGAGGGGGACATCTGATTTGTGCGCCTTCCTTTCTGCCTTTCTGGTATGAATTTGTGTGTATACCCATCAAAAATGTGATTTGTTTCTCTTCCTCACTTGTGCAGGGTGTATTTGAGCTTGGGTGCACTATTTGTCCAGTGGCAATCAAGTACAATAAAATTTTCGTAGATGCCTTTTGGAACAGTCGGAAGTAAGATTCTCCGAGAGCTTCCTTACTCCTGAGTTTGCATTGTACTTGAACCACTTGTATTCTACCTTGCCGTTTTGTTTCGTGGATCAACATTTAGTCTCTTCACATGGTTATTCTGGTTTATTTAAAACAAGCTAGCATCATTTCCTTTTCCCTGTAGGTTGGTTTCTTCATGAACGTGTGATTATGGCTCCTTTGTGTGTGTCTGTCTAAGATAGTTCAGCTGTACTTTTGTCTAACACTCTACTACTAGGGTTTCTTTGGGCTGTGTGGCTTTCTCTTACTTTTATCTCATATTGAAGTATGTTTGTCAGCTCTTGTTCGTCACTGCGGTATTAGGGTCTTTCTTTGACTTTCCAGAATCTAGATGTAGACGGTCTGCTGTTGATTATGTGATGACATTTCTCTTGCGTTTTATGAGCAGGCAATCATTCACAATGCATCTACTTCAGCTTATGACTTCTTGGGCTGTTGTTTGTGATGTTTGGTATCTGGAACCTCAGACATTGAAACCTGGAGAGACGCCAATTCAGTTTGCTGAGAGGTGAATTTATTTAATCTTCATTGTTTGTCACTTCTCTTTCACCGACAAAACTTTTAAGCTGGAAATATCTATTTCTGGGAAAACAAATCTCTAAAAAACACGTAAATTTCTTTACGCAGGGTCAGAAGCATGATTGCTCACAGAGCTGGCCTGAAAATGGTTCCGTGGGATGGTTATCTGAAGTATTCACGGCCTAGCCCTAGGCTTACAGAGAGCAAGTATGTTTACATTCTCTAATATACCTAATGTTAATTTATCACGTATCAGTCACAGTTGAACTGGCTAGCTCTTCTGGACATAGTTGTTACCTCTTGTGTCTTTCCCCCTTCTCGAAACACTAGTAAGGAAAGGAAAATAGGAAACTGCCTTGATATTAGATTCTGTTGTCTATGGAGTTTAAGCTTCCGTTAATTTTGGGTTGGTGATGTGTTTGCTTGCTGGAAATGTTGGTGAGCAAGGAACAGTTTCTACTGCTATAATGCTTGCATACTGTAAAAGTCTTGCAGTCCGTATTTGGATTACATATATTGAACTATCTCGTAAAAACAATTTCTTTTTGCAGGCAAAAGGGCTTCGCCGAATCCATATTGGGGCGTTGGCAAGAAAAATGAAGCTCCTCTATCTGGTTAGCTTTTCCTTTCAGTGTCTGCTCTTTGTAATTAGTTACCATGGATCAACCGTATTGATTCTATATCCCAGCTTAAGCAAGTTTTGAGCTATTATATCTGAATTTACCGTCTCTTGTACATGTTTTTGAAATTTTCTGTTAATGGAGCATTTGTTTTCATTCTCCTTGGCGGATGATTCTATCGCCAGCTGAAAACCAATGACATGTGCCCAAACAACTGTAACCCCAACGCGTCTGAAGATGCTCCCACCTAGGATGTTTATAAGAGGGTCTTGGTGATCAGATGGTTGTTTCACATACAGCCTAATCATATGCATGTCACTCGTACAGTGGCATATATACTGTTTTACTGATCTATTCCCCTCAACTTAAAGAAATACTGCTGGTAATATTTTAAGAAAGAGCACCTGATTGAGATTATATTAAAAGTACTGCTAACATTTCTATTAGTTGTCGTTTATCGGCCTCGGGAGCTTATAAGATATGGTCACTGTTCAGCGGCCTCGGGCATTGTCGTAAGGGCACCATCATCAATAGTTTAAAGGTCGCAACGGCTTTACTTACATAGGACAAGGTCGTAAAGAATAGTTATACAATGCAGCCCAGTTGACAGTAATGGCTGAACTCTGAATGCAGCATCCTTCTTGGGTTCCTTTTAGAAAGTAGCGTAAACTTGTGTTCTGCGTTACGACGCATTTGTCTGAATTCTTATGGAACTTTGCTCATGGGAATCGAATCTCCAGGCCAGTTACACGCAATTGTATGGGCTCCCTCATACATTTCTGCAAATAATGATTTCTGGTTCTTGGATTCCATATTTCCATTGGAGTGACTTGTGGAGTTAATTTTTATTCTTATTGTGTGCAGCATCTTCTTTTATGGTAATACTGAAGGCTTCTTTTACGCAGCCTTCCGTAGGCAGATAAACAGGGTGTTACTTTTAGGTTGTACTACGAGTTCTTGGTAATCGAACTCGACCTACCTTAAACCGGGCTGTGATTTGTTCTGGTGTTCGATAATCGGATTTCTGCTATGATATTAGTCAGCGAGGTTCAATTCTCACCATATTCTCAAACTCGTTTACATAATACTCAGTGTATATGATATAAGAAGGTGCGTGCATATACTTGGGTGTATGGTACATATGTTGCCTTATGACGGATTTTTTAAATAATTGGGGCCTGTCTTAGTATTACCTTTCTGAGGAAAATAAAAGAGCCTAACCATAGAAATTAATAGTTTAATACTACTCCTAGAAGAGACGACAAAGAACTAAAGAAGTGTTCAAATTAGGCACACTTACTGGCAAAAGATGGACCAAAGACTTTGAATTGTATAGATTACGCCTGGACTACTTTTCGCTTCATCACATTCTCCATTCACTTTCACAGATAGCTACTGATTATAATGTTCGTATTATCAAATACTACTACAAGTCTTCAGCTGAAAAATATACACCCCTAATTAAGAGGTCTAACAAGCAATTAATATTGATGCATATTAGTCATAGAAATTGGTTTTATTCTTTTTGATGACGTTTAAGTGGGCATGTCATCATAATAATCCCACTATAATCTACAACAAATCACTAGACTTGACCTTTAGCATTTGACCAACTGGTGTAGTTTCGATATAATCGAGTGAAAACAATTGAGAAAGTACGAGTACGACATTGTTAGTTCATGTAGTTCGAGACTTACGAAAATGTTGACATTTTCATAAGTCGATATTTATCTCGAGTACAGCTAGCACCACATCAGCGGACCGTAAAAGAGTCTTGGTCTACACATAGGTCAATATCCACCCAACATAAATTTCAAATTTCACTCTCCAACACCAATATAAAACATAGAACTAGCACACTTCTAGTTCTACTTGTAAAATAATCAAGCAAAGAAAAAAATGTCTTCAACTTCAGCACCACCACATCTCCTCAGCTTCTCATTCACGCTTCTTACCCTCCTCCTTACACTCTCACTCACCTCCACCTCCACCTCAGCACAACCACCACCCGCCTTCAAATGCGCCTCAAAGTCCACGTGTAAGTCATGGGTTGGTTACATCTCACCCAACACCACTACACTATCCCACATACAATCACTCTTCCAAGTCAAAACCCTCCGTACAATCCTAGGTGTCAACAACCTCCCCCAAACGACCCCACCAAACTACACCGTTCCGGCAAATTCAACGGTCAGGATCCCTTTCCCCTGCCGCTGCATCAACGGCACAGGTTTGTCCAACAGGGTCCCCACCTACAAGGTTGTCAAAGATGATGGGCTTTCCCACATTGCGGCCCAAGTTTTTGCGGGCCTGGTTACGTACCAGCAGATCCAGGCTGCTAATGGGATAAAGAATCCGAACCTCATTAATATTGGTCAGGAGTTGTGGGTCCCTCTCCCATGCAGCTGTGATGACGTGGATGGGGAGAAGGTTGTTCATTATGGACACGTGGTTGCTCCTGGTAGCTCCGTTGATGCCATTGCGGCTGAGTTTGGGACCAAGTCGGAGACGTTGATGAGTGTTAATGGGATTAAGGATCGCCTTTTTGCTGGACAAGTCCTTGATGTCCCTCTTAGAGGTTCGTTTTTCGCCTTCATCGTGTTTTTTGAATTTGTTAAACGTTTGTTTTGAATATGCGGGATTTCTTAAAAGCTGATTATAATCTGTGTCATATTCTTACACAACGTAGGCGGTTTTAATTAGCCGTTTATTAGGGCACACAGTAGAAAAACCGATAAACGAAAAGTCTTAAGTGATGCAAATAATTAACACACTATAATGCCCATAAATGCGGAAATGCTAGGAGAAAGTTGGTGTGAAAAGAAATGGGGCATAGAAAGTCAATAGTTCCATTCTTACTAGCAAAAATGGGTAAATTAGACTTTTCTCATATACTATGGGTCACGTTTAGGTTGCTAGAAAAGCACATATACTAGCGAGTGGAGGAAATGTGAATTGAAGATTCAACCTTTACTTATGCTCGTCTCACCAACCCTCATTAATATGAATAGTGTAACTTTGTAGGTCGATTTTCGTTTGGATTAACGCGTTTCTAGATGTGCGTATATGAGGAACGAGGACGTGAACGAGTGATTAATATAAAAAGTCTTAGGTCACGTATATTTGAATTTGTTGTTTTCATCGTATTAGCCTTTACGCCTTAACAAGAAAGTAAGTTTTCAAGTTGATTTCGTAAGATGTTATGTACGAGTAACATGCATGTTAGTAGACATTTTCGCAAGTGACATTTGGTGTTTTTGGATGAGTGACACTACCACCTGAAGTGGAGTGGAGTATATCATTATGTTTTGGTTTCAGGCCTTTCAGCTTGAAATTTGTATGCCAAACGGTCGGATTCCATTACGAAGATAGGGTCGCTTGGTGACAAACTAAACAAATCCAATTTAGATATTTGGAGTCAGAAAAAGCTTGTTATGCAAGACCACGGGTTATGTCTGCACGTGCTTTGGTCTTGGGTTTTGGTTTTGGTTTTCTCGGTATACAATTATTAATTGGTTATTTGGGTCCAATGGTCTTTTCGATTAAGGGTATATAATCAAATTTAATTGTAGTTCTTAATGAGGTCGGGTGGTCAATTAATTAGATTTCTTGACAAACTCTTAGTATTTTGCCAATGCTGATGAAAGTCGAGGTTTACTAGCTCCAACATTGTAGTGATGCGTAACATGCATAGGACACGGGAGATATGATGGGGTTTAGGTTTTCACCCACTAACCCACCATTTTTCTCTTGTCTTATGTGTGTTGTGCACTTAAGACGGTGTTGGGCTTTAGGCGAAATTCAATCTAGAGCATTGTATATGGGTTTCAGTTTTCATTAACCTATCTCACCACAATGCTCTGGGTTTTATTGTGGATAGATTTCACATCATATTGTGTTTAGCATACCTCGACACAACTTTGAAAATGTGAGTTTGAGCAGATGAGAGCAAGAAATATTTACGATAGGCTCCCTTGTACAGAAATATTACTGCACAAAATATAATTGGTGACATAGTTAGCGTCTCATGATCAAACATTCTAATTTGAAACATATGTAATTCAGGGCTAGTGCGCTAAACTTCTAACCTCGTACTACGTACAACATGAGCCGCTTTGTTATCAATTGATTTATCACTTTGAACATACTTTTCTGAATGATTCTTGATTTTCTGATGCAGCCTGTAATTCAAGCGTAAGCACCACCTCCTTCGACTACCCCTTGCTTGTTCCTAATGGCACTTATGTCGACACAGCCCACAACTGTGTGATGTGCAAGTGTGACGCGGCCAACAACTTCATGTAAGCCTTTGTTTGATGACCAATTGTCAAGAAATTAATTCAATTGAACAAGTGAATTCATTAATCTGATTCTGAGCATCTCGAATGATTATTTCAGGCTGCAATGTGAACCATCTGGTCTAAAATCCGTAGATTGGCCTACATGTCCTGCAATGCAATGTGCTGGTTCAAATCTATCACTTGGTAACACTACAGATTCCTCCTCAGATTCATCTGGCTGCAACCGTTCAACTTGCTCATATGCCGGTTTTAACAAGAACCAAACCATCCTCACAACCATGGCTGAAGATAGTAGTTGTGGTAATGTCCTCATTCTCCATCTTATTACGTACTACTGTACTAGATACATGTTTAATACCGCATGATTTTGTATTAGATAATGAATGAATTTGGTACTTTGCGGGCAAACACTAATATATAACTATATAAGCCTTCTGCATGTTAAATGGGTAATTCATTCTTAATTTCGTTGCTTGTCTAGGTCGGAAATTCGCATAGTGCGTAAATTAACTGTTGTTTGCCGTAATTTTTTCGTGCAGCAATGGCCCCTGGAAGCAATCACGCATCAAAGATCCATTCTAGTGGCTGGAGCTTGGCCGCGGTTTTCTTCTGCATTCAGCTGCTCATGCTCCACAGATTTTTGTGATCTCTCACTTTATATTTCAGTGTTATGTGTGTTAGTTCTTTAGATGTTTGTCTAGTTCCTTACCAAAAAAAAGATGGAAAAAGAAGTCGACATGAAAGTTGATGTATGAGTCAGTACTTAGTAGGTTGTAGGTGGTTACTTTGACTAAGGCCATTTTTTATATTGATATGAGAACTAATAAGGTTTTGATATTTGTTATGGTCCATGGAATATCAGCGAGGTGCGTTATGGCGTATGAGCCTAGAACATCCTAAGCATCCAAGTTTGATATCGGCCACTGCCAAAGAGGCCAAGTTCAATAAAATATACGCTCAATCAAAATTCCATCCTAAAACTACTTGGCGGTTTAGGATAAAGTAAGAGAAGATTCCAAACGACCGCGTAAGACAATACGGGTATAAGTTATAACCCTTCGCCAATGCAGGGTAATCTCAAATGATTCATGGAGCAAGTATACGATAACGGTACACCATCTCTTAGCCCTCACCTTGGCTTGAAGGAAGGAAATAATCAAATAAGTAGTGACTTTTAAGACTCAAACCTAAAACTTTAGATGATGGTTACGAGTTCCGACTAGGCATCACTTAGCTAATAGACCCTAAAAACACGATAGTAATCGGTTGAGTTTCATCCTACTATCAATTGAGTACAGTAAATTCGACAAACTTATAAACTAGTGTTTCTCCAATCTTTCGGTGAACAATTTAACAAAATAGTGCTCGAAAAAAAAATGTTAGTCAAAATGGGTGGAAAAGAAACTTGTTCAACCATATGGGGTGCACGTCACCCATATATAAAACCTCCACAACCCTTGGCGGTTTTAAAAGTCAAAAAAAAAAAAAAAAAAAAAAAATTGTGAATAGTGTAAAACCGCCAGTGCCAGTGGCGGTTTTATTGTTCACAAAATTTGAGATTTTTGTTTTACTGTTCACAAGTCCTAAAACCGCCATAGTCATTGGCGGTTTTACAACTGGGTGACGTGCTCCCCATTATGTTGAACAAGTTTTTTTCCGACCCATTTTGTTTAACATTTGTTTTTTGAGCATTATTTCAAAAATTTGTTCTCTTTCGGTGTGAGATACTTCGAGAAATGATCTTATTCCAAGGTATCGTTTCCGTCTTCCGATCCGAATTCGAGCCGACCCATAAACAATGTCCGATACTCCGATCCATTCCGTTGGCAGCCCACGGGAAAGAGCCCAAAGAGGAGTGCCACGGTGGGCACATCTAATCATTTCGGGGAAATCAATGTTCTGATTAACTTAAGAAAAGAAATGGAACATGTTTTTGGTTGACCTTCCTTCTTAACACAAAGTCTCATAAAAGACGGTCTCTCAATAATTTATTGAGAGACCATTATACTGTTTTATAAAGTGACTCTTTTTACATCGCTTGTAACCATGATAATACTTTTAGTGATCGTATTAATTTACAATTATAAATCAATTATCGATGATTTTGGAGGATACTTTCATATAAAATTAGCTAAAATTTATTAAGTAACCCCTTTGTAAATCTTAAATTAAGTGTCGAAGGTCCTTAACTAAACGATTACCGAAAATAGTATAATGGTCACCAATTATACAAACGGTTTCACGATTTAAATAACATGATTGGTCTCTCAATAAGACGGTCTCCCACAAGACCTACTGCCTTCCTAATCAAGATTACTGCAGTTTGCGCTCTTTCTAACCGCTTCACTTACACTTCCCTCCCAAATTCCCCTTACTTCTTCTTCCTCATAATCTTCTTCTATACGCCACTTAGGTATGTTACTTCATCTCTTTTTATTACAGTAATCTCTTTATTTTGCTTCAACTATCACAATTCCCTTGTCAATTTCAAGCTAATTTAGTAATTTTTGCTCATGTCTTTTTGTTTGGGTATTTTTCTCTACTTAATTAGGGCCAATTTCATTTCTTTTTTGTTGCTTCTAATCTTTGTTGTTATTTCTCGAGTTTCATGTGTTTATTATTGCTATTATGATGACAAGTCATCAGAATTTTGCATTTTATGAACTGGGTTTGTCAAAAAATTTAAATTTTGGTATTGTTATCTTGATTTTATTTTGCAATTTTGGTGTTGGGAAATTGGGGATTAATAATCATGATATATGCCAATTGGTTAGAATGAAATTATTGATTGAAAGTTATGTTCTTTTCATCTGATGTTTGCTAATTTTGATTTTTGACATTCATATGTTGTGAATTTGGTATCAAGTTTTGATTTTTCAATTTTTTTTACTACTTGGTAGGAGTTTGGTTTTTTTATGGATGTGTTGTTGCGCGATGAACTACTAGGGAACAAGGGAAATGTTCGGTAGGGTCGTAAAACAAGCGAATTATACCGGATTAACCACCATAGTTTTGGTGGGAAATGTCTCCGTTAGGACAGTAGTGAAAGGTTTTCTTTTGTCTAGACTTCGGGTTTTTGATCTCCACTCCCGGTAAGGCGGGAATCATTCCTATGTGCCAAGGAGGTTGTGAGTCGTACAATATAAACTTAGTATTATTAGGTCAACAAACCTGGGTGTGTATTTTTGTTTCAAGTTGGAGTCTTGCCAAGTATCTAGGGTTTCTGTGAATTATACAGCCTAAAATGTGTTAATGTTCTCGTCTTCTCTTATGTCTCTCCTGGATTAAGGAAGAACATATGAGTAATTAATGGGTGCTATGACCTTGTTGTCTGGATCAATGCCACAATGGCCCCTGGCTTTTGTTTTTTTTTTGGTGGGGATGGGGAGGGTCAATTTGAGTAATATATATAAAGAGATTCACGCTACACAGTACACACGCTCCGTTTAGGGGGTCATCAGAAATTTATTTGTCAGTTGTGGACTTGTGGCGTTGTCTGGTTTTCCCGACTCATTTTCCAAAACTTTTTTACCTTGTGTTCAAAGTTCATATGTTTTTTTCATTATTTTTTGAACCTTTTTATTTATTTTGACGACTTTCTAAACTTCCTTTGAAAGTGTTTAAATACTTCTAAAAGGTTTACAACGTTTTCGAAATTTCATGGCGTACACAATACGGTTACTAGATGACGATTCATGTTAGCCGACCCCAAATCATTTTGGGAATAAGGCTTGGTTGTTGTTGTTGTTGTTGTGGACTTGTGGTGCTTAAAGTGATTTACTTTGGTTCTCAAATCACTGCATATTGGTATGTTGATTATGGTGGTGTAAGTAGTGATCATGTTGGTCTTTATTCACATTTTGCTTTCTTCATTGATGAATATAAACACTTATCGATTTCTCATGCACTTTTGCTGCTTGCGTCTATGATCTATGTAGATTTCTGAGCTGAGGGGGGACAATATAGAAAGCCTTAAAGATGACTGCAGCACAACTTTATGGGGGTAAAATAGTTACAGCATTTACTAGTGCCCGGAGAAGATGGAGCATGAGAACAAGTTCCTTTGGGCAATCTTGTGGATTACGTCCAGCTGTTTTCAGGCGCTCCCATTTGTGTATTAAAGGAAAAAACTTGTCTCACGAAGCTGTAATCCGTTGTAGAAAGCCTTCTACGACTGTGCCGTATTGTCAAGTGGCTCCAGATTGCAGCATTGATCCTTGTGATGTGGAGCAGGATGCTCTTAACTTGGCTGGGGAGAGCAGTCTGGAAATGGACAACAGGGCTAACAAAGTGAGGTTGTTGAATCTTCGACTTCAAAACAAAATTGATTTCATGTTGCCTAGATTCCCCCCCCACCCCCCCCCCCCTCTTCCCCCTCCATGGCTCTATCTAGTATATGTTTGATTCCCTACTCACAGATCACGTGGTCTTTTCCACATAATTGGTTCGTTCTTGCCACACCTGTCAATGATATTATATTTCATCTACTTGTAGGAATTAGTCCCTCCAGCTTTAAATTTGATGTATGTGTTTAAAGAGTCCTTGACTGCGTTCAATTTCTTGGCACATCTTACCTTGAAATACCGAGACTTTGGGGTTCAGGCATTATTGGCTCGGGAATGATAAGAAATGTCACGTATGTTATTTTATTTGCTTATTTTAAGCATTGTCTTGTACTCATGTACGAGTAGGGCATAGTCGAGTCAAATATTGCATCAGATTTGTAGAGCATGTAATGTGCACTACATAGGATTTCCAGCTATTGCTTGCATGCAACTCCAATCGGATCTTCAAAAGATGTTTTCTTTGCCACTTCTGTTCTGATCACTGATTTGGCAATAAAATTTGTTATGTCTGAACGATTGAAACTCTTTCTTGAATTTGCAGCGAAACAACTTGGCAACCTCCTGATCAGCCTCATTCTTCTTCAGATAAATCTCATGCTTCTCCTGGAAAATCTGATTCTTACAGCATTAAACGTGAGCTGCTAATGCTTTCATTCCCGGCAATGGCTAGCCAGGCTATTGACCCCATGGCACAGCTTATGGAGACAGCGTATATTGGCAGACTAGGTAATGTAACTGTGTTTGAAAATGCTTTGGGTCTATATTATCTTTGATGAAAGATCTTTTACTCTTTTTCAAGTTAGATAATTCATCCATTTGTGATATTTCATGCAAACTAACTTATCCTAAAAAAGAATGTTTCACCATTCAATCTGGCCGATTTAACATACTAATAATCATGAATTTGTACAAACCCTGTCAAGTACGGAGTAGACTTCAAAAAGTTTTTGCCATCTGTGTGCCTTTCCAAATTAAAATGATATAATGACAGGCCTATATTCAAAAAAAGTTCTGTTTCTTTTGTTTTGTTTTTTTCTTTTTTCTTTTAAGCTCCTTCTGAGGTCCTATAGACTACTTTGCTGGTCTTGGATGTAAAATCTGATGACTCCATTCTGACAAAGCCTAGTTCATGCAAGCTAATTTTCTCGGAGGTGGTTGTGCTAGGAATGATGGAAGGCTTCCAAAATTTTGATGTTCGATACTTATGTATAATGTTGAACATATACTTGCTTTCTTACACTTTATTATTGTGTGTACAGGATCTCTGCCACTTGCAGCAGCTGGTGTTTCTATATCAATCTTTAACATTATTTCAAAACTGTTTAACATTCCACTCTTAAGTGTTGCTACTTCCTTTGTGGCTGAAGATATCGCAAAGTCGTCTTCAGGTAAATTTATTTGAATGAAAAATTCTAATTTCCTTCTCTGTCAATTGAAGTAATGTAGATTCATAGCAATTTCTCTATGTCTCTATTGCTGTAGATAATTATGGAGAGAACAGTAATGGGAATGCTCCCGGTGGAGATTTCAAGAGGAAGCAATTATCTTCAGTCTCTACAGCCTTATTGCTTGCTCTAGGGATCGGCATCATCGAGGCATTAGCTTTGCTTTTTGGAGCTGGACCATTTCTGAGCTTGATGGGTGTTTCACCTGTAAGTATCGACTATTGAGCTTGATGGGTGTTTCACACTTCCTCTCTCTCTCTCTCTGTTTTTTTTTTTTCCATCTTACGGAGTATATCTGTAACAAAGACTTAGTAGACAAATTTTTTTAGCTACAAATTTAGAGGAATAACTTATTCTGTATGCGCCAATGTTTGCAGGATTCGCCTATGCGAGTTACAGCACAAGGTTTTTGTCACTGAGAGCTTTAGGTGCTCCTGCTGTTGTACTTTCTTTGGCTCTCCAGGGCATTCTCAGGGGCTTTAAGGATACGAAGACTCCAGTCTTTTGTCTAGGCATGTTTTAATAGCCTTTAAGTTTGTTCCGTTTGACTTGTGTTTCTAGTTTTGGTTAATCTTCTCTTATTATGTTTTTTCCCCTGTTCATTTCCTTTTCTCTCTTCTTTAGCCTTTTTCTGTTCTAAATTGTTGTTTATGTAAGTATTTCCCTTCAACTTCTTCTTTCTCTCTTTTTTGGCCTTTCTGAAGGTATTTTTTGGTATCTACATGCAGGTGTGGCCAATCTTGCAGCCGTTTTTCTGTTTCCTTTGCTTATTAATTACTGTCAGATGGGCATCACTGGAGCAGCTTTTGCGACTGTTTTGTCTCAGTATGTGTTTCTATTGTCGATTTGTTTTCTTAGCGTTGTGTTGCTGTGTTAATGTACTCACTGCTTTTTTTCCATGATCCAGATATATTGGAAGCTTCTTGATGATTTGGTTTCTTAGCAATAGTGTTGTGTTACTGCCTCCTAAGTTGGGAGATTTGAAGTTTGGGGTCTATTTAAAATCTGGTGAGTTATTTAAATATCATTTTGCATGTTCATGCAGTTGGTTTAGTATCTTGTCGAACTCTTGATGGTATACAATATTTGTTGGCCTTCTGTTGTGTCTGGTGAATCATTTATGTTAATTGCAACTGTTATTGCTACAACATAGAGAATTCATACTTCATCTTTCTTGGTTCTGTTATTTCTTAGCTATATAAGTCATCTATAGAGGCATAGTATCTATATCATTCGTTTTTGTACTTTCTGCTTTTTAGGTGGGTTTCTTATTGGAAGAACTTTTGCTGTCCTGATAACTATGACAATTGCAACCTCAATGGCTGCGCGCCAGGGTCCCTCAGCTATGGCTGCTCATCAGATATGTTTGCAAGTGTGGATGGCTGTCTCTCTCTTAACGGATGCATTGGCAGCATCTGGTCAGGTACAAGCTTTCTTTATTCAAGGAGCTCTTACTTCGTGCAAATGCTCTTTTGTCAATTATTTGGCCCGGAGAAGAATAGGAAAATGTAGAATTGTAGACACTGGCTTTAAAGCTTAGTTATTGTGTATTTTATCTCGTTATCTCACATAAGGTTAAATCGGTCCACCCCCAGGCTGGTACTGGCATGTGGTGTTATGATATCGTTTGGTTTGGTTAGATGTATCTTGAACTTTAGTTAATATCTTTGTATTCATCTTGATTGTCGTCTAATTATCTCACATCCTTTTGGTTTTGTGATCATTCCCTTAACATTGGGTTTCTGATTTCAGGCTCTGGTAGCTACCTCTTTGTCCAGTGGTGACTACAGTGCAGTGAAAGAGCTCACCAACTTTGTGCTAAAGGTTAGTCATGTTGATTTCACTTATTTCTTAAAATTGTTTCTCGATTGATTTATCTTTTGGATGTGCCAAATGTTTGTCTGTGCTCATTTTTCTTTGTGCTGCTCCCAGGTTGGAATGATTACCGGTGTTGTGTTGGCTGTCATTTTGGGATCCACTTTCGGCTCTCTCTCAAATTTGTTTACGAAGGATGCCGAAGTATTACAAATCGGAAAAGCTGGTACTTTGGTAAGGACCAATATAAATGTCCGAGTTGCTCGTTTTCTCCTATGCTTTAGATGCTGTATAGTTATTGATGCTGCTATTTATCGTCAGTTTGTCAGCGCAAGCCAACCTTTCAACTCTCTAGCTTTCATCTTTGATGGTCTTCATTACGGTGTCTCAGATTTCCCGTATGCTGCTTGTTCCATGGTAAGCTGCTCAGCTTTGTCAATCAAAAGTATTTTTCTGGAATTTCTGGGTTTAGTTTACTGACATCAGTGTTTCTCAGATGCTGGTGGGTGTAATCTCATCTGCAGTTCTGCTGTATGCTCCTTCTGTATACGGTCTTCCTGGGGTATGGCTTGGCTTGACGCTGTTTATGGGGTTGCGTGTGGCAGCAGGATATCTCAGGTACAGTTTTATCTGATACTTCATAGTTGACAGTGTCACGTCGTGCTATGTACAGTAGTTTTTGTTTGGAGTGCATCAAGAGCCATGATCATGTGTGATATATTTAACTGCAAGTGATTCATCTCGTCAAGATTATATGTCATTTATCTAAGTATCTGATTTATGATATTTTTCAATTGCCCAGAATATTGTCGAAGAATGGGCCATGGTGGTTCTTGCACAGAGACTCACAAAAACTTGTGGTATGTGGCTAATCACAACTGTCTTTACTTTCTTATCGTCTTCACGTATCGTTCATGCGATGTGTGTTTAGAAGTTTGTTAACCTATTCGTCTTGTGTTACTAAGACAGTAAGACTTTTTTTTTTCTTGGAACCTGCGTGATACAAATTTTCCTGCTTCTATCTGAACATTGTAGTCAACATCTTGCTTGCCGTTCGCAGGCATTAAAGAACTCAAACCTTGATCTAGTAGTTGCGTCTTGGTAACTTTTTTTCTTTTAACACAACTGATTTATCCTGTCAGGGCTCAAATCAACATTGAAGTGATTGAAATGTTAGGAAATTGCTGCTCGAATGGTGGTCAGTACTTTAGGTATGTGGCTAATCACAAATTCACAATCGGCTTTTATAATTTTCTGTCGTTTTCTAGGCTTCGCTCACTGCATGCGACTGTAGAAGAACTATTAACTGATTCGCATGGAACTCTAATTTTTTTTTTTGTACAAATTTGACAGAAATACAGAATGCATTTCTGTTTGAACATTATAGGTAACAGCTTGTTACTATCTGAGGCCATCAATGAACTTAGAAGTTAGTAGTCGCAGAAGCAGAACTGATTTATCCCATCAGGGCTTGAATCAACTGAGAAGCAAAACGAAATGATTAACAACAACCCGAGTTGGGGTAGACACGATCCTCAAGGTATTCTGTTAAGGTTCAGCGGTTGACATGATTGACCGCCTGATTGGTGTTTTCCTTGCGAAACACCTCCATTTTATGAGTGAATAGTCTATTGCTCCTGTCACAAGGAATACAGTTTTTACTCGCTCCCCACCATTCAACGTCGAATGAGCAGTGTGAGGAGTTATCATCTAGGTATCGATGTATTAATCTCTGTAAATCCCTTAATCTTGTACATGAAGATTAGGCAATATAAGTGGATTTCCTCATCTTTTTTTTTTTTTTCTTCTGCAATTCGCTTTACTACTAAATCAGTCTTATATTGCGGAGGGATGGACATTGTATCACCCTCTCATAGTCTCATCCAGATCTGCAGAATCCGTTCTAGGTGGTAGTAAGTGAATTTTCAGGGGCAATGCCGCTACCTCAGCTCTTATAGGCGGTGAAGTAACCACCAGTTCGAGCAACACCCTATCTTCCTACAGTAACTCTATATCTCTGAGACATCGATGGCAGGATTGCTGAATATGTAATGCTAAATTGAGCTGGATGGCTAGTAGGCTAATAGGGGTGATTAAGAACTCCTTAATCCTTCCACTTTGGGTGAAAAAGAGCGGGCACTAGAGATACAAACAAACCAATCCTCATTGTGGTGCTGAGCTTTTGAACACGTACGTTTGAAGTATTCGATTGTGCGTACCAATGTTTATCGGATATCAACCAATTTGTCACTAAGAACAGTAATTTACCATTCATCCTTAGGATATCATTCTTTTTCCTGAGTCGCTAAAATAAAGAAAGGTGCTCTTTGAGATCCCATTTTACACATGCTTTTATCGTCCGTTGGCTGATCGACGATCTTGCAAGGCCTGGAGCGCGTCTCTGAACTACTGCTACCTACGGTTTACGCAGTG
Organism: Spergularia azorica; assembly: GCA_038382645.1. Taxonomy (NCBI): domain Eukaryota; kingdom Viridiplantae; phylum Streptophyta; class Magnoliopsida; order Caryophyllales; family Caryophyllaceae; genus Spergularia; species Spergularia azorica. The sequence goes on along the minus strand of JBBYHQ010300727.1, from coordinate 2,238 downwards.
TCGCGTGCGGTGACACAGCACGAGTGTGCAAATGCGTGGAAATTTAATTTGGCTCTGATCTGATCTAAATTTGTTCGAAGACGCGGCTAGCTAACTTCGACTGGTTCAGAGAAAGTCGGCTCCAGGATAGCCAATTCTCGAACTTGGCCGGTCATCTTCGATCGAGTATACCTTCCCTAATCAACCATTACCCCGTACGACATGAAGTTAAATAGAGAACAACGTCGTATCGATCGAAGATCGTGAAGTCCTACACTCCTACTATACTAGTGTTGAATTTTTTTTATTTTAATACTTTGAGGCCTTGCTAGTTGCTATAGTCGTTAATTACTTGTTTATTACCACTACGTTACTTGTTGAGGTGAAAAGTGGCCTTAAATTTGGACTATTCTCTCCCATCGTGGAGGAGAGGATTATGCCTGCCGTATCTACACAAAGAAAGAAGACAAAGATATCATCAAAACTAATATTAAAGTTAATTACCTTTCCAAAAAAAAAAAAAAGTTAATTGCCAAACAAACGCCAAAGAATTTGGTTTCCGAATCGTTAATTTTGTTCTAATCTTCTACATTAAGATATTAGTTTTAGTCCTATCTATGAGTGACTCATGAATAATTAGCATTAGGAAGGAGTGAAAAGGTTTATATGTTTTGATCTCATAAGTATTTGATAGAATCAATAATATTTATTCCTGATAATTAAAGAATAACATAAGGTAGCGTTTGGGAACAAGAATTTAAGAATTAGTAATCATTTCAATTCCATCATTTGAGAATTTGGATTTCAAATATGAATTCAATGTTTGGCAAAACTCAAATTTTGAATTGTAGAATTTGAAATTCAAATTCCTTGTTTGGAAATATAAGAAATTTTGAATTCCAAATTTGTATGTTACAATTAAATCTAACTTAAGTCGAAACAAAAAAAAAAATCCTTCCTTTCATTTACTGGAAACAGAAGAGACCAAACACTCATTTTCTTCTCTCTCCTCTTCCCGCCACCCATACTACCACCGCCTCAACCCTAGCACCACCGCCTCCAAACACCATATCCCACCGGCTCAGACTCCTACACCATCATATTCCGGCGCCGGCGTCTCCTGCACCACCTCTGCCGGCAAACGAACGCGGGGGTGACTCGCGGTGGTTGTTAGTGGGAGGAGAGAGAAGATGTGAAGGGTTATAGAGGGAGACAAGAAAGGGAAGGGGCGTCCTGAGTGACCGCCGGCCGGAGTGTCGGTTTCGACGGCGGTTTCAAGGGCTGAGCTCCGGCAGTCTTTGGTGGGGCTGATGTATGGGAGGGGAGGATAGAGAAAATGGGTGGGTTTTGAGGGGAGAGAGTGTGGAGAATTTCAAAATGACACCTCTTGAGGTGTCATTTGTTTTTGGCCTAATTGGATTTGAATCAAATTTCTAACCCAAATTCTCAAATTCTTGCATTTTCAAACATGTGATTTGACTCAAATTCTCAAATCCATGTTCCCAAACACTCTCTAAAGTTAGAATAATTGTACGTATCTACTATCTACTTAAAAGTTCATCGATCATTGCATATTACAGATAGATATGAGAAAATGTGTAAGGAACATTAGTGTGAGTACATATTGAATATTGATCAACTATATTAGTGACCGGTATAGGAAAATGATTGACAATGTACATAGAAAATACCCTCATAGCCCGTATATTATATTTGAAAATTGATATATATCTATATATCTATATCATAGCCCGTTCTTGCCTTCAAAAAAAAAAAAAAAAAACTGAAAAAGTGCGTTATATATAATTTCTCCAAATTCACCCACTTTTTCCTAACTATTCGGTTATACTCGTATGACGGATATTTGAACAATTTAGGAGAATTTTGAGACATTTCAACCTAAATGGAGCATCATTTTTGCATTGCTCTAATTTCCACAGTCCACTATAATTAAATTCCAGGTAAAAGAAGTTTTATTGAATTGACAAGTGAGGAGTGAGAATCAAGTGATCGTATAATCTCCGAGAGTAGGTCAAGACCAGTCATCATACCTTTTCGCTTCTGGCAAATATCATTATTCCCACGTTAATTACTGAGTTAACCACGAAAATGGTGTCTCATGTTTACCAAAAATTTTCGATTGGGGTCTGGGAGTTTGTTTTGTATCGTTAAGTGTCTACAACAAACAGACGTTACTTTTCAGGGTCTAAAGTTTTGCTTGCTTCTATTTTTGTCTCTGTACACAGTAGGAAAAACCCA
>JBBYHQ010300720.1:0-19471 GCA_038382645.1 Spergularia azorica | reverse complement strand
CCATTGGTGACACTAAACCGCTGCTTCAAATCATCCCACAATTGCTTGGGATCGTCATAATCACTCAATAGTTCAAGAACAGCAGGATTAATAGTGTTAGTAATCCAAGACACAAGCAGGGCTTGGACAGTCTCCCAATCGTCCTTGGTAGCTGGAGGAGTGAGACTCGTAATAGTGCCATTGAGAAAATCGAATTTTCGGCGGGCAGTGAGAGCGACCTTGATCTTGTGAGCCCAGTAGTCGTAGTTATCTAATTTAAGTCGAGCGGGGGTAATGAAATCACCGGGCTGATCACGACCTCCCACATAAAATGGGTGATTCGGGAGCAGTTGCTCCATTGACGGCGACGAGAGTATTTCTTCGCCTGGCATGGTGGATGATGGTTAAGGGTTAAGCAAAGGATCGAAAAACGGCTGATACCATATTAGAGTTGATAGGTTTTGTTAGGGTAAACATTTTTCCTCCCCTATCATTCATCTATGTGTTGGTATTTATACCAAACACACAAAGGGCATACAATACGGGCCTAAGCCCAGGGTACGTCTAATAAATCTCCTACAAGCTTCATTGTTACTTTTCGATTACAGTGAGAATTACCTTACTGCATTAACTACGATCCTCGACAAAGTGTAATGACCCGTTTTTGTTAGTCTTTATACTATTTCCAATAGTATACTATTATTACAAATAGTATTAATATTATTGTCACTAGTATTATTGTCAAAAGTATTACTATTTCCTTAAATAGTATTATTTTCAATAGTATTACTATTTCCTTCAATAGTATTAATGTCACTACTATTAGTAATGTCATTAATTATCGATATAGAAAAACAAGATGGAACTATGCAAGACTATGAGTTCGATTTGGACAATTCAGGGTTCTTTGTATGTTTGCTTTTTGTTCCAAGATTTGCATAGGGTTAAGTTTGGATTAATATGTAATTATAGAAAACAAATAGTATTTTACTTAAACTATTTAGTTTTATCTCATCTTCTTGAAATCCCTTAAATTGAGGATTACCATAAGATGAAGTATTGTTATTTCATGGACAATTCTCTCTATAAATAGCAAGCTTATTCATCAAAATTGACAAGACAACAATTACTCAAATAGAAGAGAATGAGAAGTTTAAATGAGTTAAGAGTGTTGGAAAGTCTCACAAATATAAACTACGAAATAATTAATCGTATTCTTGCAAGAGAATTAGTCCATTATTAGCAAGGTTCTGCCAAATTAGTTACTACAACTTAACTCGAGTAAGGTTCGTCCCATATTTTAATGTCCCATTCACTGTGGAGACAGATGCATCTAATGAAGGGATTGGGGTAGTGCTCATGCAAAAAGATCATCCATTAGCTTATATTAGCAGGGCACTGGGTCCAAAGTGGCAGAAGTTGTCGGTCTATGAGAAAGAGTTGATGGGCATTGTATTTGCTGTTAAAAAATGGGAGCAATACCTATCAGGGCAGCATTTCATCATTAAGGCAGACCAGAAAAGCTTAAAATGGTTGCTGCAACAGAAAATATCTACACCATTTCAGCAATTCTGGTTGTCCAAGTTGATGGGATTTGACTATGTGATTGAATACAAGAGTGAGAAGGAAAATTTGGCAGCTGATGCTTTATCTAGGGTGCAGGGGTCAGAGTTACTGTGCCTGGCTCTCATTGTGGTCAATTCAGACTTGTAAAAGATCCTGGAAAGCTATACCAAGGATAACCATCTGCAGACTATTCTCCAGAAATTGCAGCAGAATCTGCTTGTCAGAGATTACTGCTTGCAAAGTTCTTTGCTTAAGATCAGAGGAAGGGCAAGATTTGTGTGGGAAATGATGAGGAATTGAGGGCTGAGATACTTAAATGGCACCATGCCACTCGTGAGGCTGGTCATATTGGCAGGGATGGGACTATTAGAAGACTGCAGACTCTATTTCACTGGAAAGGAATGTTTAGAGATGCTACAGTCTTTGTCAGAAATTGTCTCACTTGTTAGGCAGCCAAACATGAAAATGTGGCCAATCCTGGTCTGTTGCAACCACTCCTAATCCCTGAGGAATTGTGGGTTGATATTTCAATGGACTTCATCACAGGATTGCCTAAGTCACATGGGAAGGAAGTAGTTTGGGTGGTAGTTGACAAGCTTATCAAGGCAGCTCACTTCGTAGCTTTGTCATATCCTTATACTGCTGTTGAGGTTGCTCAAGCCTATTTAGATCATATTTTCAAGCTGCATGGGTGGCCTAGGAGCATTCTTTGTTCACCTTACATGGAACTGAGCTCAAGTTGTCCTCAGCTTATCATCCACAAACAGATGGTCAAACTAAGGTAGTAAACATGTGTCTAGAGATGTATCTCAGGTGTATGTGTGGGAAAAGACCAAAGGATTGGAGTATGTGGTTATTACCCTAAGCAGAATGGTGGTTCAACACCCATTATCATTCATCTAATGGTCTGACACCTTATGAGATTGTCTACAACCAGAAACCACCATTGTACATGTCTTATCTTCCTGGTGAATCTAAAGTGGACAAGGTGGATAGATACATGCAGAAAAGGGAAGCTATGATTAACAATATCAAGCAAAATCTGTTGAAGTCGCAAGCTAGGATGAAGCAGCAGGCTGATAAACACAGGTCTGAAAGGGTGTTTGAGAAGGGTGATTGGGTCTGGCTCAAATTACAACCCTACAGGCAGCAATCTATTCAAGAGAGGAGGAATCAGAAGCTCTCTCATAAGTATTATGGTCCATTTTAGATTGATATACCCATTGGGAAGGTGGCTTATCAGCTCAAGTTACCCTCATCAGCCAAGGTATACAATGTGTTCCATGTATCACAGCTGAAACCCTTCAAGGGCATCTTGCCAGCTGCTCCACATATCCCATTGTGGTTTTAAAACCAAGATGCTCAGTACATTCCTACTCCAGCTGCTGTCTTGGATCAGAGGATTGTCAGGATCAGAAATAAGGATCAGTTGCAAGTGTTGATCAAATGGGAAGGGTTTTCTGATGTGGAGGCAACCTGGGAGTCAGCTGAGCATTTCTCTGACCAATTTCCTGATTTTGCAGCTAAGTTCATGCCTAAGACTTGAGGTCAAGTCTGTTGTTAAGGGGGAAGGGATGATATACAGGGATCGTTGTGCAGATAGTTAAGTTTTAGAGCAATTGAGTAACAAAATACTGTTAGAGTGTTATAGGATTTTGGGTATAAAAACCCATTTTTGTGTAATGAAATAATAACTTTCCTCTCCAAATTCTGTTACAATTTCTATGCTCCTCTCTACTCTAATCTGTTACACAAGTCGAGCTAGTCTCCTTGTTGCTTCTTCTGATCTTCACTCATCTTCCCCTCTTCTACGTTCTTCTTTCATCTCCAATCTCCTACAAGCTTCATTGTTACTCTTCGATTACAGTGAGAATTACCTTAGCTTAGTGTATCAACCTTGCAAGACTAAAACCGAGCACAAGATGTACAAAATGGCTTTACTAGGGACCAAAAGAGAAAGACGTACGCTTCGACTTTGTCACTTCGGTATAGAGCTCGAACCTGTAATTTTTTTTTTTGTTCCAAGACGAAATCAAGAATCTTTATTTATTCTAGTTTACCTGCATATGCATGCTGTTGGCCTCAAACATTTTATGTTTATAAATAGATCTAGTACCCCAAATGCATGATGATTGTACACAACGCTTTTACAATTTGGGCTTGTCTTTCTAAGTTTTTGCCTTTCTACGCTGATAAACTCTCATCACGCCTTTCCTCTCATTGTACCATAATAACTTGTGTCGTGAATCCATAACTCATCGGACCAAAATATAGACTACCCAAAACGCTCATGTTTCGATAAAGATTTGTATGACGTGTGAGCTAGTCTTATATTCTTATAGTTGTGCCAGTGACAAGTTGACATGATACTGGCCCGAACACAAATTTAGCAGGGTAAGTATTGGGGATTTCCACCCATTTTGATTTTGGGTTGTTATGACTTATAACTAACGAAATTGTCTAATTGAGTTAATTGGTACAAACCCGAAATGCAATCACTTGTAATGAAGATTTGGGCATCTATTTTATTTTATAGCTTGGGGGCATCCAGCACACAATTAGGGCCATACATCAATTGCGAACATGACTTTAATTCAACTGAATCATACATCGGATTACTCCGTGAACATGAAATTAAATCATACTGGTGAGAATTTTGGACAAGTTTCAAAATAATAGTGTAAAAATAAACAAAGCGTACCATTAGTAAAGACACCAATAGAACTTATTTAAAAGTAGATTGATATATAAAATTTAAGTTTGGTTAATAACCATTATTCATTTTAAGTTAGATTAACTAATGTCGGACTATTAATATCGACCGCTACACTAGTTGAAACTTCATTTCATTCCTTAATTTAAATAAAGCCCATATTAAGTTCAAGTCAAAACACAAGCCTATTAGGGTTTATTTTAAGAAGAGCTTATATAATCCCAACCAACCTCCACTGCTCACACCATCACACGCCTTCCCACATCAAAAAAAAAAAAAAAAAAAAAAGTGCCAACAATGGAGAATTTCGAAAAAATCAGTGAACTCAGCCAATTACTAAAATACACGGTGAAAAGTAACAAAGAAGAAGATGGTGCTGATTCTGGTGCTGGTCCAAGGTATATTGCGTTTGATGAGGCTAAATTCACAGACTCGCAGATTACAGCTCTGAAGGAGATTGTGTACACAACAATGTCGGGGGGTGGAAGTTCTTTCTTTCGGGAAAACTGCCGTCACTTCAGTCGCCTCCTCCTCCGGCGTCCCTGCTTCCGCCTCCTCTTCTGCTGGCGTCCTTGCTTCAGCCTCCTCTGCCGCCGGCGTCCGTGGTTCCGCCTCCTCCTTTTTTAACACTGACCAGGCATTGAGGGTCTCTTGCGGCGTTATAATCGGTACGGTGGTGGGTGCTCTTATGATGAAATACAGCAACTTTGGTGCGGGTGGTGGGGACATCATTACTTTCACAAGGGAAGTTCTACCCAAGATATGTGCTGCCGCTATTACAGCTGCTGGAGGAGTCACTACCTCTTATGCGTTGCGCGGCGGGGCTGGACAGCTGGAGCTCTCCTGTGACGGAAATGAAACCAAAATTATTGGTCTTGAGTATCTCTTTCCCGGTATGAAGTTTTCTCTTCTCTATTTTTGTTTCCATCTCTTTAAATATCTCGTTGTAATTAATAAGATATTTTATGTTCTGGTTCATTGAATTGAAAATTGTTAAGTGTTTCAAATTATTTTATTTCATGAACCGCTTTTGCAAAATCAACAACAAAATCGTTAAATCTGGGATTAAATGATTCCCATTTATCAACCACGATCATTGAATTTTGTTGTGCAAATCTGGGGATATTACTGTTCTATGCTATACATCTTTTTGCAGAATGCGTTGATTAATATCAATATGTGTTAAGGCCGGGAGTGGGTTTAGATTCATTTGTCTATTTTACTTAGGAATTTTTCTATTTTGGGATGGTGAGAGGAGTGTTAGTTGTAGGCAGCCGGTATGGACTTGTATCTGTTACGCTTCTGATGAGACTTGTATCTGTTACGCTTCTTTACCTCTCACTAGGCTTCGGAAGGGGGGTGGGGGATGAGTGCGGCTCATATGCAACAGGGTGAGGGACCTTATATTTCATAGAGAATATGTAGCTGCAGGTGTGCAGGTATTAATTTAAATCAACCACTGTGATTCAGTTATAGTCTATCCTGGTTAATTGTTTTCGATTTGGAGAACATGTGCTAAAGCCTGCATCCTAAAGGTCTACAATTGGGATTTCTGATTGTGAGTTTGTATACGGATTATGGAGGAGCTATAGGTTCTTTGTTACCAACTGGAAACTGAGTTGTGAACTTATGCTGTTGTATTTTCCTTTTGGAGACCAACTCCTTTCCAGATTCTGTTGCTATAATATGCACTACTGCCATCTAAGTGGCTTCTCTTTCCTTTTTTACATTGCCATTTCCAAAAGCTCATGTAGTCATGTTGAGATCATTTTAAATCGATTGGGTCATTCCGCACTACCTACTCTCGTTTCATTAGAAAGTGATAGAAACCAGACAAAATCGTGGGGAACTGGGGCTCTCTTTATAACCGTCAACTGCTGATTGCTTTGTTAATTTATCCATTGCATTCTGCTTAGCTCAATCGTGCTACTTTTAGGGATGGGGATTTATGATGTAATGAAGCAGTGTAAGGCGGATGTATCTACAATCTGCATGGGATTAACTTCATCTAAGTGGCTTCTCTTTCCTTTGTAGATTGCCATTTCCAATAGCTCATTTTAAAACGTCTTCATGTACTTGTGTGCTGTTCTTACACTTCACTCGATAAAAATAGTGAACTTGATAATTGTTGCTATGTGTCTATTCTTGATTCGTGTGTTCGTGTTTTTCTTTGTTTTGCAGAAGAAGAAAGAAGAGGTGAATGAGTCCCTCAAGGAAGAGGTGAAGAGCATTGTGAAGGAGGCTCTGAAGGATTTGAAGGAAGAGAAGGAAGCTTTGGAGGAGAAGAAGGAAGAGACCTAATAGGGGTAAGGTGAGCATGGGTTTCATAAGGTTTAGTTTTATTGGAAAAAATGGTATTGTGGAGCATGTGCCTAGTGTCTAATGGTGTAGTGCATTTGTGTGTCTATCTAATCGTCATTCATGATGCATGATCGTTATTGGATTCTAATAACGCTATATAAGCATGCATAACCTCGTACATATAATATGATGGGATTTATGACTGACTGTTGCTTCCTTGGTGCAGGTGTTGCTGTTAGGAGGAGAGGAGTACAAATGCAGAGAACTGTTAGGAGGGTTACAAATGCAGAAGACTAGACATCATATCTTCATGACTTTTTTTGGTAGACTTGAGGGTCGTTAATAGATAGTACTATGTTAGTGTTATGTCGGAAACTCGGAACGTATACCAGTATCTGTCAGTGTAGCAGTAGTAGAATCTGCTTATGGGTTACACTCTTTTGTAGCTATATCGTATATTCATGAATCATTAAGTATTTCAACTTCTCATTACACTTTCCTACACTTTCTATCTCATTATCGGTTTGTTCAATCAAAAAACGAGTTAGTTGAGCATTAAAAACCGTCATGTTGGGAGATAGTTCAATTTGAGACCTCGTGTAATGCACGTGTTCATTTAACCGTACATTAAAAAAATGAATCCTATTACAAAGGGGGAAAAACTCCTTAATAAAAACCGTGTTGAGGAGCCCCTCCTTCATGATCTTAATTGGAGGATCCCGTCAAAAAGCCCCAATCAGGCAAAACTGAGGTATTTGCCAGAATACACTCAGTGGCGCTGCTACACATTTTCGTCTATCAAACCCAGTGTCCTAACAAACTGCAACCGCTTTATCTCCACTAGAGCAGCGAAAACCATGGTGAGGATGGAAATGCCAAGACCAATACCAATTCTCTGTAGGTCAGAGATCCCTTTTTCCTTGCCAGTGAACTTTCTTACTGCAGGAATTACAATCCCGTCATAAACAGGAATGCAGATGAGTAAACTGACTACACCGAAAATAGACAGAGACGCGGTTGGTATTGTGAAAGAGACGCGGTTGGTATTGTGAAGGATCCAACTCTTCTGTCTATAACCATTCCCTGTTCAACAAACATTGTAGGCATTTGGGAATAGACTGCAGAAAAGACAATAAAAGTTGTCCATATAGGGAGTATGCGAAGTACGATCTTCAGTTCTTCGACTTGTGTTGTAGTGCACAGCCTCCAAGGGTCATAAACCTCGACGCTTTTCAAATCAGTGTCTGATAGAGTGATAGCACAGCTGCTTTATCCAGGCACCTATAGCAAATGATGTTAAGCAAGATTAATCAACACGCTGACAGGTAAAGCAAAGATGGTCATTGGTCTTATGCATGCTCATATTACAAATAGTAGCATATAGCCATATACATATAACAAAAGCATCAAGTGTCAGAGATCAGAAAATTACTTCAATCCTTCTGTATGCTCAAGCTTTCGACTTCCTCCAATTACTGAATGACTCCCCAGAGTAACGTATTAGAGACCAATGTCCTGTAGAATCTGCGCTTTTGGAATGATGCAACTATAACCTGGTAGAATCTTGTTAATGGACTTCCAGCAGGGCTTGGGAACCGATAGAGGAGTGCCCGAGAAAAAAAAAAATGTAATAGCAAATCCCATGAATACTGCAGGAATCCCAAAGCCTACACCCCATCCAACATTTTTTTGTATCCAGATTCCAAGACTACTTGCCATAAATGATCCAAGGCTGATGGAGAAATAAAACCAACTGAAAAGAGAACACTTCTTTATCCTCTCATCAGGGTCAGTTTTATCAAACTAATCGGCACCAAAAGACGAAACACATGGCTTGATCCCTCTTGTTCCCAATGCCATCAGATAGAGTCACCCAAAAAATATTGCATTTTGAGCTGGAGTAGCTACAGGGCAAAATGAACGCCACATATTCGGTAGGTTTAAGAGCTGGAATTATTGCAGATATACTCAGAGTACATATTCTCTACATTTTGTGGCGAAAAATATACTATGAGGAGAGGCATAAGAAGAAGCCAAGAAGGGGGGGGGGGACATTGTGCACGCACCATATTCTAAAATGCTAAGAAAGTTGCAGTGACAATGGCAGCCTTTTCCCTGTAGGCGTCTCATGATGAAAATTGAGAAGTTTAAGTTTATTCTGGAAATAGGTAGGTCGAAAAAGCCAGATGTGTGAGTGGCCGCACTATTTTCAAACTGCAAATAATTATAGGAATCCATATGTATAAATCATCATGATTTCTTCATAGTATGAAACGAATGCATGCTGAGCTTCAACAATAACAGAGCCTTGCAGCACCACAAAACAGTCCCACAAGTTTAATGCTTTCAAGAGTTCTGCAGCAGAAAATTTTTCGTTTTTATTTTTTTGAGGTCAAGCAGAAAAATATCCTAGGGAGAGAAAGTGAAGGTTGATGTTTTTAACAAGAAAGAACAGCCAATCAAATTTCAGTTAGTCTAACATCTTAGAGATAGTTCGAACAAATACATGGACATTAAGAAAACAATAAGAAAGAAGAAGAAGAAGAAGAAGAAGAAGAAATAAATTCAAACTTCAGGCGGACTTTGACATTTACTTTAGGAACAAATGAAAAGACTTGAAGAGGACGAAGAAATCACGAAAGTAAAAATCTAAGGAGATTACTCAAAGGTGTTTTTTTTTTGTCAGAACAAAACATTTGGTGCAGATACTTTTAAGTAATAGATGAATTAGAACATTACTAGATCAGAATGCAAATGAAAGCTCGAATAGCAATCACAGCTTCGTTCAACAAGCACGGTGATAGAAAAACACAACAATGAACAGCAAGCAGATATTCGTAAATCATCAGCAACAACAGCATGGGACAAGAAAGAGCTTCAGAACTTACGATGAAGTAGATTGTGGAGAAGACAGTAATTGTCCAATATCTTCCCCAGTATGCATCAGCTAAGTAGGCTCCAATAAGGGGTGTTAGGTAACATGTGCCAGCCCAATTACTAACATTTTTTGCAGCAGAGACATTGCCTTCGTGCAATATGCTGGTTAGGTAATTGACAAGTAAAGGCAAGACGCTCACAGCACTCATGACCTGCATGTGATTCGAGGGTAAGAGCAGCTTTTACTAAAAAGCAATGAATTAGAAATGATATTTTCTCTTCAGGACGGGCTGCCCATGTTGATCAACAGACCAATCTCCCGTATATTCTCCATTGTTTCCCCCCTAAGAATATAAAATTAAGAAATTCAGGAACCAGCAATTCTTCACTCAAACTTCGATCTTATTGGTGTGTGCTGAAAGAATATAGCGTTCAATCACGAACAGCTGCACTCTCTCTATGTTGTACATTTCAGAAGTTCAAAGCATGTTCCAATATTATCACATGTTTGTTCCTACGATATGAATGATTGATTTTGTACTTCACACATATAAATCCTCATAAAAAATGCCTGGAAAACACTAGCCCATTTACCAAACTCGAATGTTTTTATAGCTTGTAAGCAGAAGAACTTTAGCATGACCACTGACAAACCAAAATTCCTTAATTTTATCACAAACGGGAATGAGTAGGTCTAAATGTAAGCGTACCTCAATCTAAACGGAGAACAAGCAAAGTATATGTAGACGGTCATTAATTAACAATTAAACCCCAGATGCCAAAGCAGTTTGTTATAAATGTGTGTTCTCTCTATGGAACAAGTAGTTAAATCATTGTTGTTCGTAAAAACACAACAATTGAGGATAGGAGAAAGTTAAATCATGGTCACATTTTTTTGGTAAAAACTCCTTTAGGATTTTGATTTAATAATTAAGGATAGGAGAAAGTTAAATCATGGTCATATTTTAAGAACCATAGTTCTAGATAATTCTCTAGTCCATGTTAGCTGACATGATTTGGGATTTTAAAGCTTCAAGTTTGTTACTCGTGACAAAAGCAAACCGTGAAACAGTAGCATCCTAATAATTTATAGTTGAAACTCTAGTCAACAAATAGCAAATGACTAAAGTAAACAAAATAATTCTACCATACCATGATATTTCATTTGTAATACTCTACAACAACAACGATGTCTTAGTCCCAAATGATTTGGGGTCGACTAATACAATTCGCCATCTGAAACCGTCACATGTAAGCAATTTCTGTCTTAAAACTCTAAAGAAGTACCTCAGAAATATCAAGTAAGCATAACACTGGAAATTTGGAACACCCAAACACAGATTATCAGATTAAATATTAATATCTAGACAAAATCATGTAAAGGAATAACTTCAGAGCAAAAGAGAGAGGATTGAATAAACCTGAAGTAGAGCATATTCTAAATGCAACAGCTGATCATCATCTTGAATGCCCATCTTTTTCTTCCAGAAGTTCTAATTGCCGTCATGATAGTTAGAATCAGAGAACTGAAAAAACTTCCCACTGTTGTCTCAGGGAGACAGAGAGCAGTGCCGAGACATCGCATGGCCTCTGGAGATTGATCATAGAAGAACTCCAGCTGTCCGACATAGGTAAACACGTTGGCCATCTCCATCAACAAATATTGGGGAATTTGCAAAAAGATACTAAGTGGGACTGCAACCATTTGATCAACCAAATCTAGTTCATTTGCCAGCTGCAACTGTCTGATCTCAACCAAGACAGCACATACCATTGGAAGGATGGAAAGGACGAGGCCAATACCCATTCTTTGAAGCTCAGAAAACCCCTTTCGCCTGTTAGTAAACTTCCTAGCTACGGGCACAAGAACCTTATCATACACTGGTAACAGAACTAACACGCTAATCATAACAAATGTAGATAGTGATGCAGCTGGAATGGTGAAGGATCCCACAGTTCTGTCAATGACTGTACCTTGCTCCACAAACAATGTTGACATCTGGACATAGACAGCAGAATAGATTATGCCAGTTGCCCATATAGGGAGCATTTTGATCAAGATCTTCAATTCTTCAACCTGTGTCACAGTACAAAATCTCCAGGGACCGGAAAAATATCCATCAGCCATCTCAGAATCAGAAAGAACTGAAGCTTTATCCAGGAACCTACACAGAAGTGTGTAAACATTCTCACTGCTACAAAACAAACAAAGTTGTTGTTGACTGAGAACATAACTGGAAAAAGTTCTGTCTTTCTTTAGCTAGAGTTTATCTATGGAACCAGAAAAACATAAACACAAAGGAGATTGGAGTGGCGAGAAAATTACATCAGTTCTTCAGTGTGTTCCAGCTTTCGGCTTCCAACAATAACTGAATGTTGGTTGGGGGTTTCATATAAAAGACTACATCTTGAGGAACCTCCACCTTACGATTTTGTAATGATGCAACTATAACCCAACACATTCTTGTTAATGGGTTTCCACCCGGTGTTTGAAACCTGTACATAAGAGTTCCAGAAAGAAAGCTGATAGCAGCCATTTCACAAGGATCAGTATCATCAAACTGATCAAGCCCCTAAAGGTGAAACACAAGGTTTAATCCCTCCAGTCCCAATTGCAACAAGATAAAGTCCACCAAATAAAATTGCATATTGCGCTCGAGTTGCAGGAGGACAAAATGAATTCACGCATTCCGCAGGCCTAAAGGCAAAATAGAGATCCCCTACAGCAGTGAAAAACAATGAGTGACAGGAAGGAGCACCAGAAAGAATATTTCCAGGAAATGAAGTGAATTCTGATATGATAGGTTATAGTTGTGGACTGTAGCTCACTCTAGGGTCTAGACGAACTAAGCATTTAGTGTTGAGTTAGACCTATCACATTCAAATTGCTAATACTTGCAAAGTTACAGTATGTAATGCTAAGCAAAGACAACTTGCTCTTTTACTTCAAGGAATATCCTCCACACAAAATACTAATTACTTGTAAGTATACCAACAATATGACAGATTCCACACACACACACACACACAGGAACAAAAATCCAATATGACAGATGCAGCTTGCTTATACTTTCAGGAACAGATAGATCCGGTAAGGAATTAGCAAGTGGAAAGCCAATTCAACACTAGCACGGTAGCACCAAAGGAAATGTTAGCAGTAAAGTTCCCTGGGTCAGAAGACTCACAGTAAACAACAATATAAGATATAACCAGAAACCTTTGCAAAAGCATTGACACAGTCAACTACCACGAATTTTAAGAGATCAAGGAGCGAAGTCAAAGGTGAGGGTACTATTCATTGAGGTCATTTACGGGCATCACTAATATGTTAAGAGAAAGAAGAGTAAAAAAAGAAAAAAAGGAAATTACAATGAGGTAAACGACGGAGAAGACAGCAATCGTACGATATTTCCCCCAATATACATCAGCTAAGAACGCTCCAATAAAAACCGGAAATGCCGAAGAAGGCAAGACATTCACAGCATTCAGTACCTGAATGGAGGAAAAATCAAAATTATGGAGAGAAACAATGCGTCCTAGCGCAACAACCCTGTGTGGATTAGACCAAGAGTAAGGTTCCGACACGTCCATATTAACTGAACCCTATTCCCAGTTAGAAAGTTCTGGTGCAAAAGAGTGTCACCTCAAATCTAGCATCATAACATACCAAGAATGGAAGGGCATGCTCTCCAATTCCCAGTTTCGCTCTTGAGAGCAGGGTTCCCATGAAAATCAACAGAGCCATCTCCTGTAAATGCCTCGCTGTTCTCATTCTGAAGATCCCAAAAACAAAAACAAAAAAAGTTAGAATAGCAGCAGAAGGATTGAAACTACTTAATCCTGTATACGATACTATGACATCATCTCAATTCTCAACAGAGTTGCTTATAAGAAATGCGAAAGTAGACTCTTACGGCTGAACTTCTTTAGAAGTTTACATAGAAACTTTCCGTCTCATACAGATATTCGCTGTTTGCATAACATTTAACCTAAGAGAACTCTGAGCAAACCCCACAGAAAGCCTTCACCTCAAGTTTACAATAATATCAAAATTGAGCATTACTCCGTAATCCCTCGGTGTTCATGCCAGTATCAGACACATCTTCGTCATCTTCATTGACTCCCACAAGTGGGTAGTATTCTAAGAAACAAACACACAAGTAATTCTCGAAACACCAAACCCGGAGGGCAAAAGATATCAGTGTGCAAATTCCTAGCCAAGTTAGATGTGCTATTCTTGAATCACTGGACTTGGTTAACACTTAATACCGCTAACAAGTCCGACACCACTTAAGCTCAGCCAAAGAATCCAGCATAAGAAAGCCCGAAAAAGTGGATAAAAACACCCAAAAGGCATCAGACTGTAGCTTCATTTCCAAAGTTTACGAAGGTTTTCTTTTGTATAGAGGTAATAAAAGTCAAAATCTTCCCCTTGGAAGAAAAAAAGTCAATATCCTCATTGTACCCAGAAACTACACGGGGGTAAAAAAAATGCCCTTCTTCATTGATTCCTGATTACTCCAATCAGGGAGAATCGGGGGTAACCCAGTTTTTTTTGGGCTTCGAGTTTTCGACTTAGTAACCAGGGTTCGATTCTCACCACCAACAATTACTTACATTTAAAATTCAACCTTCCATCCGAAACCCATGTTCAGTATTCTCTAAATTCATCAAATTAAAGCTACATTTACCTAATTTTGACTCAATAATTTTCATGTAAATAATCATGCAAAACCCAAATACATGTCGGCGTGCAATTGAAGAATAACATTTCCATAATCATTGCATAAAGACTTGGGAGTTGAAAAAATACTTGTAACAGAAGTTTTCGGACGGATTTAGTTGTTGGAAACAAATAGCGTGAAGAGGAAGAAAAAAACAGACCTGGAGAAGTTTCTGCTGTGAAACCAAATGTTGATGACGCATCTGAAATGCCCATCCTTCCCAAATTACTGGGCTGTCACTCCACTGCTCTGCTTAGATGCATTTCAAAGACCATATATTATACACTATATGGACTCTTTGACTATGATAGTGATCCTGAAATACATACGCTGGCATGTTTGCGTTCGTGTACGTGTCGGATATCATGTACGGAGTAGTAGTAGTTAAATACAGAGTATGACGCCAATGAAATACTACTTATAGTTTTTTTGTTTAATCATGTACATTGAATTAAATTCTTGGGATACGACTAAAAAACCCAAATTAAACGTAAAAAACCAAAGAAACACAAAGACTTCTAATCATTTAATCTAAATGCACATCGGAGATACATTAGAACATGAGTGCATATGCATCTGAATATAATCACAGCATCACATTTTATCAGGAACTATTCATATAAAAAGATAAACAAATAAATAAAAATTGTACATCATAATGATGTTGAGTTGAAAACTACCATGAGCTAACCTAAAATTGAAAGAGAAATCCTAATTCCTACAGCCTAGTGTACAAAGCACAATGCTACTGGAAACACACAAGTCATAGAACGCGAACATTCGCGTGATGAGAGTGTTGAAAAAGCAGCTAATTAGCATACATACAACTCTCGTTGTTGCATTTGCATCTGCCATCAACAATAACTACCTTGGCGGTAGGAGAAATAGCTTTTCCTTTCAGTGCTTCACTAATACGTTTGCTTTCCCCTTTAAACCATTGGCGCCTAGAATAAATCCACTCTCCACAACCCATGTAATACTTAAAGTAACTTTTAACAATCATACAATCCAAAACCACGGCACTTCGTAGCAAGAAGTTAGCAAACCCTATCCATCCTTCCATGAAGTGGTATAGCTTAATCTCCTTCAGTTTGGTATGAAAAGATGGGGCTAGATATTCATCTTTCTTGTTGCGAAAAGAAGGTGGCATCTGCAACATCAATGAACCAAATAACATGCGAATTCAATAGCGAGGACAATCAGGACATAACGAGTAATGAATTCGAATTGCACATAAAAAAGAGCCATACTGATACAAAGTTGTTAAGATCAACAATTGAACATTGACGAAAAGGATCTCAAACAGTCCAACTATCATGCCATCTTTTACTTTTCAAATTTTAAGATAAAAAATGTTGACAATATGATTCATATGCAAGGTTGAAAATGAAACATCACTAGAAGACAACAAGGTCTACACCCTACATGCAAGAGGCCATCCCTGTATCTCATTACGACAGACTGAGAAGACTAGCACTATCATCTTATTATTCTTATATTTCATCTCACAGTAATTGAAAGACTTCCTTTTCCGTAGGTCTCCACATTTAAGAAAATAAATTTGATCTACCAAATGAACATATGCAGTTTTCTTCAGAATATATATATAAGGCCTTCATCACAAACATATTTAACAAATCTTAGAAAATAAAAACAGAAGCATGAACACACAACACAGTAAAACAACCACCAGTCCACCAGTACGACGGACTACCTTTGTCATAAACAGGCAGAAGTATTCGCTCCATTAAGAAGCTAACATGAGTTATGAGTACATGATGGAAGGGAACAAGAACACCAAGGCAATCACATACAAAGGTTGCAACAAACTAACGAAGTGCAAAACAAACAAAACAATAGCAGAACACACAGGGTTGTGATTAGTTACACCCTCTACTCGAGCGGCATAGGTGTTTGTCCTTCCACAGAAGATGTAAGTGTTGAACAAAAGTTGGTAAGTTAAAAATCACTCCAATGACATGATATTTCTGACATCTAAGTATCTATAACAACCATGTCAAGCGTCACAAACCAATGAAGAACTTGGCAACACACTGAAACAGTTACTTTGGAGTATGAACACTTTATTTTGAGAAAATATCATATAATATTCCTTGGGGGTAAAAAGTTTGCCCTTATGGCCATATTTACAGTGAAAAGTGATTTTAAAGTTGATACAACTACACACTAAAGTAATCAACGGGTGAACAACACCTATGGGAATGTGGATGGGGAGGATATTGGACTTTGGAGTTCATGATACCCATGGTGTACTGTGCAATGTCTGTGTTGGCAAATAAGATAGTGTGCATAAGTCAAGCCCAGTAGAGAAGATCGATGGTTGGAGTGTTGGACTAGAGAAGGATGTGGGATTCGAGTTCATATCAAAATATGGTGGGTATGATAGTAAGTCTACATCACCAAGACAAAAGCAAAACAATTTGTGTTGTGTTTGAAGGAACCTATCGAGATATCGGAACAAGAAATGTCAACAAACCATAGATTTACAAATTTCGAAAAACAAAAAAAAAATTAGGAAACTCACCCCTATAGAAAGTTTCTCCAGTTGCGGAAAGAATTGAAGTATGCGACAAAGATTCATAATGATGTCAACATCTGGATCTTCAAACCTCATAAATAGGTTTAAATTCAAGACTGAACCAAATGCTGAGGATTTGGCAAAAGGTACTTTATGCATCTGTAACACAAAAAATATGCAACAAATTACTGAGCAAATTACCGAGTATGTGAAAGCATAATAAAAGATTAACTCAGTTCTGTTTACGTACCTCAAAAGAATCTACTCGAAGAGATAAATGTTTAAGGTTAGGCATATTCTCGACAAGATCACGGAACATATCCTTAGCTTTATGTACACCTCTCACCGCAAAGAAAACATACAGGCTTTCAAGCTTTGAAGCATCTGAGAAAGAGCATTCTATAGTTTCAATTGCACAAAGCTCAAAGGTCTTCAAGTTCATGGCATGAATTTGAATTTCCACTAACCCACAACAGTTCTCAATCACGAGGAAGCTCAAACATTCCAAGTTCTTACTGATGCATAGTTTCTCAGGAACGTTGCAGCCTGATAATCGTAACCACTTCATGGATGTTGAAGTAGAAACAATGTTCTGCCATTCCACCCCTTTCAGAGTGACATAACTTAAATTAAGGGTTACAATGTTATTGAATCTATATTCACTCTGAAACTCTAAGATACAGGTGCCCAGACGTAAATCTCTCAAATAAGGAAATTGGCCAAGCCAGGAATCCTTGACAACATAATGGTCACCAGGATCAAATTTGAGGACGGGTCTGTCATAGTCGCTACAGATAAACTCGAGTCTAAGACTTTCCAGACGTTTATTAGCAGCAGCAAAGCTGATCCACCGATCAATGTCACATGCGTATTTATTATAATTAAGGCAAAATGAGAGATGGAAGGACAAGATGTTCTGGTCCTTCCGCTGCTGCAGTACCTGATCTACACTTCTTACATATGCTGTATTATAATTGATGCAGTTTTTTTCATGTATAAACCTATCATAACCAAACATTACTCTCCAGTCCATCTTAAGAAAGGGACATCTTAAGCACACATTTCTCCAGTACCTTGATATTGTGGTCATTCTCACAACATCTCGAAGAGATAAGCGTGCCATAATATTAGATAATACATCACTTGGCAGCTCACTGATATGGTCCTCCTTGGTAAGAGAAATTGGTACCTCACTAACCAATTTTTCGCACTCTAGTTCGAAAGCTTCAATGACCTACTTGGAAAAAAGCACTTTAAGGATTGCGAATATTCGACCAAAACAAAAAAAAAAAAAAAAAAAAATTCAAACAGAAAATGATACCAAAATACCAAGGTTAGGCAGATAAATTAGAAAGAAGATTACCTTGCAGTCGTTGTAATGATTATCTTCAGGAGTTTTAAATCTCAAGTGCCCATATGCAGACCATGCAGCGATGCTTACTACTACCAGGGTAAACATTTGATTGGAATAATGACCCAAAATCTGGACAGTTAAAACATCAATTGCTGGATTAGTAAGAAAATTAAATATCAGTTGTGTTCATTACTCGACATGATAACAGATAGATAGGTAACATCACATGACGAAAGCAAAACTGAGAGAAGTTCTGATTATGGTTATCGGATGTATTAGATTAGAAGATATTTAATGGTACAACAACAACAACAACAACAATCAATGTCACGAAAAACATAAACAAATACAAAGAAGAATTGGGATTGAAGGAGACTTACCAATCGGAACCGGCCGGATATTTACAAGAGACACAGAGAGAGTGAGAGTGAGTGAGGGGCAGACGACGAGGTTTAGTTTTATTTATTAGGTGCTTGGAGGAGGAGGTGGCGGCTCACCCCCCCTATCAATCAGTCTCAACTCGATTGGACTGGACCAGAGCGGGCAACCTTGACCCGACCCAAATCACCCGAAAACTCAACTCGGTTGGACTCGGAATTGTGATCACTCGATCTGGGGTATTACAGAAATCGCATGTGATAAGAAATTCACACTTAAACGTGCTTGACTGGGAGCAGTTTTATGATAGGTGACCTTCTGGGAAGTTTCCCAGGGTGCGCATGAGTGAGGTCAAAATGCGCCGAAAAGACCCGTGTTGGTCTGTGAGGTTAGCCCACAGTCTGGCAAGCTGCCATAGGTGACTACTCTCGGCTCAGACGATGTGCCGGGGTGTTACAGGTTCAGATGAAGATAGAGAACGAAGGAGCACTAGAAGATCTGGAAGTCAGAGCGCGGTGCTTCGATCCGCGGTAGAAGTTTGGGTAGGTAGGTGACTAGGTGGTTGTTTGTGCGGGGTGGGGGTGGAGTCGCGGGCGGTGGCGGGTTGGTGTCGGGATGAAAGAGGAGGAGAGAGAAAATCTGGTAGGTGGGAGTAATTTTTGTTTTTTGAATTAAAATCATTCGATTTGTCAAAGAACCGCGACTTTATATTTTATTTTGTTGAACCGGTTTTTATTTAATTGGACCGGCCAGCTCAGTGACACGTGTGTGCCACGTCAGCGAGACTACATAGTCTCGACTCCACGGAATAAATTTCCATATACTATCTATCTATATCTAATCTATCTAATATATATATGTAATCTTGAACCCGCTCAATTCCCACGCTGACACGTGACATATAATAATATTATTATATTGTAAATAATGTACAAGGTAATAGTTATCCAAAATAGGATATGATAAGTACAAGGTAATATTATTCTAATAAAATAACATTATTACTTGATTTATGGAAAATAGTTATGTAATATATTAAT
>JBBYHQ010300691.1:0-19478 GCA_038382645.1 Spergularia azorica | reverse complement strand
AACCGCTATAATCCGTCTTATCTCCACCGTAACTGGGAACATTCACCTATATCAACAAATTGTGATTCATGTCAAAATATTGTGATTCAGAGATACAAATTGTGATTCAGACAAACGAATTTCGATTCATATCAACAAATTATGATTCTATAAAACAAATTGTGATTCAGACAAACAAACTGTGATTCAGACAAACGAATTTCGATTCATATCAACAAATTATGATTTAGAGAAACGATTTTCGTTTCATATCATCAAAGTGTCATTCAGATCAATGACTTCCGATTCATATCAACATGTTCTGTTTCATATCAACAAATTTCAATTCATATCAACTAAGTGTCATTCAAATAAAGGAAATACGATTCATATCAATAATATGTGATTCAGACAAATAAACTTCGATTCATATCAATAAAATGTGTTTCACTATACATTGTAATAGTTCAGATGAATTTTAAACAACAAATCATCATTATCAAATGTTTTGGATTCATATAGCTTAAAAAACATTCAGATGTATTATTCACGTCATAAAATGTTCACGTACAAAATTCTAAGATTATATCATACTTTTACTAATAATAATGCTTATGAATTCAGCTTATTACGATTCATGTAAACGCATTCCCATTCAAAGAGAAAATTAACCATCCAACACGGCCAGACCATGGTCGAGTCCAGTTTTCAACACGGCCAGACCATGGTCGAGCACACATTCCACACGAAATTTGTTCAATCTAATAATTCACAGATTCAACAAACCACATATACATACTACATATCGATATTTAGCAAACCCATAAGAAAATTTCGAAATCTAACAAATTCATATTACAAAATTTATCAAATGATACCAATACTAAACTAATTTAGCTAATGATTACTACAACTTACTTGTATATTGGCATTTCTCTTCTTTAAATAAGTGAGATCTTCAAAGCATGATTGAGGTGGGAGGGAACCAAAATTCGAGTCGGGTGGTTGATGATGAAGATTCCGGTGAAGATTATGAAGGGTGAAGATTCTTCGGGTGAATCCATGATGAAGATTGGCGAAGTGTGGTGATTCGGGTGAAGATTCAGAAGCTCGGGTTGATGATTGATGAAGCTCGGGTTGATGATGATGAATTTTGATGAGGTTGAGCTTGATGGTGATGATGTTTGATGAAGATGAACATTATTTAGGGTTTCATGAAGTTGAACATTAGTTTGATGAAATTTGAGGAAGTTGATGAAGTTCATGAACTGATGAAGTTCATGAAGTGATGAAGATGAAGTTTGATGAAGTTCAACGACAATATAAGGAAGGGAATGTTAGAATTTTAGAAGCAATTAATGTTAGGGGAATTAATGACAATGATTAGTAATAAATGCTAGGGCGACGAGTAGCATGTTTTAGGGCGGCGAATAGCAACTCTCGCAGAAATAGGTAGAGGAGCAAGCTCACTCCGATGGTAAAGCTGCTACTCCACCTGCAAGTGAGAAAGTGCAAATTGCCCCAACCAATCATGTCAAGAGTAATGTGGATAAGGATGGTTTCACCCCTGTGATAAGTAAGAAATCAAAGCTCTCACTAGCAAAAAAGCTGGCATTTGCTGAAAATAGATTTCAGGCACTGCAAGATAGTGAGTTTGATCTGCTACCAGTAAGCACAACAAGAGAGGAAAAGGTGAATCTGGTGGCTCAATCAGTCATAGAGGAAAGTGAAGACCCAGGAGGTGGGAATCTCATCATGGAATATTAGAGGCTGTAATCAGCCTGACAAGCTGCAGGAAGTAACTCACTATTTCCTCAGCAACAAAGTAGATGTGCTTGGGCTTATTGAAACAAGGGTCAAAGAAGCTAAGGGTAGGAGAATAATGAGCACTAAGTTCAAAAAGTATGGAAGTTTTTAGAATTATTTTTCTCATGGAAATGGGAGAATTTGGGTTTTATGGAATAAACAAAATGTGGATGTCAAGACACTTAAGAGTGCAGCTCAATATGTGCATCTTCAGGTAACTTGCCTCAAATCCCATTTTGTCTGTAATGTTACTGTAGTGTATGGACATAACAAAGGAGAGGATAGAAGATCTCTATGGGAATTTATCAGACAAGAGTCAGTCTCTTGTACTGAGCCTTGGCTGCTTTTGGGGGATTTTAATGTTGTGCTGGATAGTAGTGAAAAGCTCAGTAAAGGAGCACTAAATAAGAAGGATGTAGATGAGTTCTATGACTGTATTTCTCAATCAAAGCTGTCTGATCTGCATGGAACTGGATGTCAGTTTACATGGAATAATTTGCAAGATGGAATAGACACTGTCTGGGCCAAACTTGATAGGGCACTGGCCAACCACACTTGGATTGCTAGCAATATAACATACTCTGTGCTTTTCTTGCAACCTGGACTATCTGATCACTCCCCAGTCCTGGTTGAGGTGAAACTAGGAGTAGAGAATTATCCAAGGAGCTTCAAATTCCTGAATGCCTGGTGTATGGATCCAAAATATGAGAATTTAGTTAAGGCAGCTTGGAATGCTAAAGTGAAGGGTACAAAAATGTATGCATTCATAGAAAAACAGAAAAGGCTGAAAAAGGAGCTCAAAATGCTGCATGGAGAAAACTACTCAAACATCTCTGAGAGGGTGAAAAAGTATAGGGATGATCTGTTCAAAATTCAAATGGAGATGCTGCAACAACCAGAAAAAATGCAAGAAATGAAAAGTATGAAGGAAAATTTGGTTAAACTGGAGAAAATGGAGCTGTGCTTCTACTATCAAAGATCAAAGATAAGAGATGTGAAGATGAATGATGCAGGTACTAAGTATTTTCATGCCAAAGTTAAAGAAAAAAGAGCACATACCTATATTGGGAAAATCCATAATCATAAAGACAACCTGCACACCACCCCTGAAGGTATTCACAAAGCTTTCCTGGACTAATATGTAGACTTGTTGGGCACTCAGCATGAGGTGGAAATTGATAATGCTGCATTTGAAGGGTCTGTCATCAGTGTTGAAAAGCAGGAGAAACTTCTGCAACCCTTTACAAAGGAGGAAATTAAAGCTGCTGTGTTTTCTATACATGAGGACAAAAGTCCAGGGCCTGATGGGTATACTGCTGCATTTTACAAGAATTCGTGGGACATCATAGGGGAAGAGCTATGTCAAGCAGTTCTTGATTTCTTCAAACTGGCCAAATTCTCAAGCAGATCAACTCCACTTTAATTGCCTTGATTCCAAAAAAGACTACTCCCCACTCAGTCATGGATTACAGGCCTATCTCATGCTGTAATACCATTTACAAGACCATAAGCAAGATGATTGTTGCCAGAATTCAGCCTATTTTAGATACTATAACTGGAGCTGAACAGTCTGCATTTGTTCCAGGAAGAAATATCTTTGACAACATTCTTATTTCTCAAGAATTGGTTCGAAAATATGACAGGAAGCATATTTCTCCTCGAGCTACAATAAAGGTGGATATAAAGAAGGCATTTGATTCAGTTTCATGGACTTATCTGGAACATCTTCTTGCTAGCTTCAAATTCCCACCAAGCTATGTTAAGTGGATAATGGCTTGTCTTAGCTCAGCTCAGTTGTCTCTGAGTATTAATGGGGCTCAGATTGGCTACTTTGTAGCAAAAAAAGGACTCAGGCAAGGAGACCCTCTATCCCCTTACCTGTTTGTTCTATGCATGGAAGGTCTATCTAGAAAACTCAGGAAACTCATTCATTCTGATGACTACTCACTGCATCCCAAATGTAACAAGGTTGGGCTGAATCATCTTCTTTTTGCTGATGACCTTCTTATATTTGCAAGAGGAGATGCAAAATCAGTGACTGCAGTGGCTAAAGCACTTAAGGAGTTTGAAAGACAGTCTAGACTTGCAGCCAATCCCATGAAAACTAACATCTACCTGGGTGGAATTAAAGAATCTGTTGCTGCAACAATTGTTGAAAAGACAGGGTATGTGGTAGGTGCCTTCCCTTTCAAGTATTTAGGTGTTCCTCTACATTCTACAAGGCTGAAAGCATCCATGTATCTCCCATTGATTGAGAAAATTAAAGCCAAACTCTCCCATTGGGCTAACTCATATATCTCATATGCTGGGAAGTTACAACTTGCAAACTTAGTCATACTTGGTCTTCAGACCTATTGGGGATCTGTGCTGCTTCTCCCAATGGTTGTACTCAAGAAAATCAGCAGAATGTGCAGGGAATTCTTTTGGGGTACAACTGAAAGCAAAGGAAAGTTCACTATGATTGCCTGGAAACACCTATGCTCCCCTAAGAAAGAAGGAGGGATAGGAATCAAAGAAGTGTTGAGCTGGAACAAAACTATGTTTGTAAAATGGATAAAAAAAAAGCTGCAAACTGCTCCTGACAATGTGTGGTGCAGATGGATCAATGCATATTATCTAAAAGGCTGCAGTTTCTGGAATTGTGGGAGTAAACAAGATAATTCTGTAACTTGGAAAAATCTGCTCAGACTAAGGGATGAAGTTATAGACAGGATGGGTGACTTCAAGCTGCAGAAAATCAGATCAGGGACTGGAGCAATAAGACAGCAGCAGGGAAATGCATTTATGACTTCTTCAGAATGCATAAGGAGGAGGTTAAATGGTCTAAAACTGTATGGGATAGCTGTTGTGTGCCTAAGAGCTCTGTCATAGCTACACTAGCCTGTCAGAATGCCTTGCCTACAATCGACAATCTCAAAAAAAGAGGTATGTGCATCCCAAACAGATGCACATTATGCTGCTGTAATTAAGAGAGCATGGATCATCTTTTCTTTAACTGTGCCTATTCCAAAGAAGTCTGGGGGAGAATTCTGAGTTGGCTGGGGCAGAGAAAAAGGAATTGGACACTCAACCATGAGATAAATTGGTTCAAATATTATGTGAAAGGCAAGCAAGGAGGAAAGCATCCTCTAAGGAGTTCATTTTCATACACAATTTATGAGATTTGGAGAGAAAGAAATATGAGAATTTTCAAAGGAGTTAGAAGAACTAGTGAGCAAATAGCTTATTGTATTAAATTTCATATTTGTATTAGAGCAATCGATAAGTTTAGTAGTGTAATTCCTAGCTAATTTTATAGGAGTATAGTGGTTTGTTCTCGGGGTAGTGCCATACTACCCTTTTGGATAGATTGTATGATCAAATTTTCCCAAAAATGGAAGAATAAAGAAAATGCTAATCTTTCCAAAAAAAAAAAAAAATTCGAGTTTATTTCCTACCGAAGAGCAAGTTAGGGATAAGCTAATGGCGAAATATTTCATGTAACCTCCATTTATTTAACTTAATTAATTTCTTATTGCATTTGTCATTAATGTATTTATCTTTAGTGTTTATTATTTCAATTTTATTGTATTATTGTTGGTGTACACTTGTCGAGATAAGACTTTTTTTTTGGATCTTTCACGCAATCTTTCACAATTATTTTGAATTGTCTAAATCAACACCATTTCTCTGCAAAGTCACAAAATAGGTTTGTCAGAGTAACATGTATCTAAAATTCTAAATTATTGAAGTGGTGGCATACTTCGTCTATATATTTTTCATTTATAGTTCAATCAAATTCTCAACCATTATCACAATATTTTAACTCTTCTTTCCTTCTTCCTTAGCTTCTTTTGAATCACAAAATGTCTGAAAATTTTAGTTCTAGTTAGGGGTGTTCATCGGTCCAAAACCGGACCGAACCGGACCGACCCGCATTGGACCGAAGACCGAATAAGCCAAAAACACAGACCCGAAGACCGGACAGAATATTGTCAGACCGGACCCGAACCGGACCGAAATATACAGTCCAAACCCGGACCGGACCACCAATTCAAAATTGGTTAAAATAATTCAGTTTTCTTTTGTTGAAAATGACAAGTAACCCTATTTTTGCTCAAAAGTCAAAAGCATTGCCTACCCTACACACGTGACACCATGTTGTCACTTTGCCATTTAATATAAAACAAAACTTTAAACCTAATAATTAAAAAAAAAAAAACATATATGAATGAATGCATCAGAACCTCACAATTCACGCACATCATTGTTATTCACGATCCATCAAACCTTTACCCCCCAAATAATAATAAAAAAAAACATGGAAAAAATTGAAACAAAAATAATATGACCTGATGCTGTTAGATCTTTGAGAATAGTCGTGTCAAGCAACAACAAACAATGGTGGCGACGAGCCCAACTACGATTGGGTAGCTATATTAATTACTTATCTGAACAATGGTGGCGACGAACTGTTGATGGAGGCGACATCGAAAGGTAAGCGGTGGTGAGTGGTGATAATGAAAGCTAGGCGGCGAAGGCGACAGCTACTGAAATTGGTAGGCGCATGTTGTAGATCTAGGAAAATGAAAGTTTGGGAGGATTTGAGGGTTTTTTTTTTTTTTCATAATAAGGTGATATTCCGGTCCACGGTCCAAGACCGAAACCCCCGAGTTTTAGACCGGACCGGACCGGACCCGGAAAAGCGGAAATTCGAAGACCGAAGACCGGACCGAATGGTCCGGGTCGGTCCGGTCCGGTCTGGTATTCGGTCATTTCGGGTCAGTCTTCGGTCCGGGTCGATTTTTGAACAGCCCTAGTTCTAGTGATTCAAGTTCTAGCTCTGACTCTTCCAACACCAATGAGTGGAAGCAATGGGAAAAACGAGTTATTCAACGAAATCAAGAATTTGATCGTTTAATAGAACATGCTATCATTTCCAACCCCAACCAATTTCTACAGCCACATAATCCAACTCCAAAAGTTCAAAGAAATTATTATGAAAGAAATCGTGAAGTAGGTCATCAACGTCTATTTAATGACTACTTTGCTAGTAAACCAGTGTATCCCCCACATATATTTCGACGCAGATATCGCATGCGAAAACCGGTATTTCTACGTATTGTAGATACCCTTACGACCACTGATCCTTATTTCCAACAAAAATCTGATGCTACTGGTAGAGAAGGATTTACTGCATTGCAGAAATGTACTGCAGCAATGCGAGTGTTGGCTTATGGAGTTGCTGCTGACGCATTTGATGAATATTTGCTGATGGGCGAAAGTACCATTAGAAAATCTGTCACGAAATCTGTCACAAGACATGAATAGGTTACTTCATATTGGGGAACGCCGTGGCTTCCCCGACATGATGGGTAGTATTGACTGTATGCATTAGGAATGGAAAAATTGTCCAACTGGTTGGGCTGGCCAATATGCTGGAAGAAGTGGCTAAACAACAAATGTATTAGAAGCAGTTGCATCACAAGACTTATGGATATGGCATGCGTTCTTTGGAACACCTGGTACATGTAATGATATCAATGTGCTGCAAAGATCACCCGTCTTTAATGATATATTAACAGGTAAGGCACCCCATATCAATTTTGTTGTCAATGGTCACCAATATAATATGGGTTATTATCTTACTGATGGTATATATCCGCAATGGGCTGCCTTTGTAAAATCAATCACTGCTCCACAAATTGATGAACATACATAGATTATTTAATGCAAAACAAGAAGGTGTAAGAAAAGATGTTGAACGTGCATTTGGAGTTCTTCAAGCTGGGTTTGCATTTATTCGTCTCCTTGTCTCATTTGGGATGAGCATTTAATGGGGAGAATTTTATGGCATGTATCATAATGCACAATATGATAGTGGAGGATGAGCGAGATAGATATAGAAACTATCCTGAAACAACCGAGTTTGTTGTCGAAGGGGTACCCACCGAATTTACAATGGAACGAATTGCAAACTTATCAAGCTATATGAACACTCGATCAGAACTTCGCAGAAGAGATATCTATCAAGCTCTTAAAAATGATCTAATTGAGCATATATGGCAAAACTTCAACATTGGAGAATGAAGACGACATGGTTTGCAATAATTTCGGATTTAAGTACGTTATGTGGTCTTTTAGTTTTGTTATTGTATTTTTTTTTTTTTGTGTTTTTTTTTAAATGTGTAATCATGTATTTTTACTTTTCTCATTTTAATAAGATTGTGTTTTTTTTTTTTAAATTTTGTTATTGATTAAATCTTAATTGTCTAGTAAAACAAATACTATAATAAAATTAAAAATTAATATAATTATATCAACAACTATTTTACATTTTGATTAATAAAATTGTGGTAGTGCCCTAGGGCACCATTGTGACTTACCCAGGTATTGCTCTAGGGCATAGTAATAAAAAATCCATTTTTGGTGTGATGTCCTAGGGCGGGCAACGACACCATTGCGGGTAGCCTAATGCCACACCATTGTGGGTGGTCTAAGTCTTCTTTTTTTCATTGCCCTTTTTCTCTGGCTTTCCCCATACCCGACACCTCCTTCTTCTACCACATTCATCACCATTCTTTTCCTTCATCATCATCATCACATCATAAATCATCCTTATCATCTTTCATCATCTTTTCTGATCACTCTTCTTGCTGCCTGCTCTCGATTTCCGACCACCACCGGCTGCCATCGCGCCGCGTTCGGCCACCGTTGTCGACCACCGCCACCTCCTCTTGTTGCTCCGTCTTTCAAATTTTATGGTTTATGAATTGGTTTGAGCTGATTTTGGGGCGTTTGGTGTGGGAGTTTGGGTCGATTTTGTGAGCTAACAGGTAACACGATGTCTACCCCTTCTAAATTTATTATCTATATAATCTAATTGATCAGACTGATTATGTGTATGTATGTGGTCCTCACAATATTGACCTTGTTGGATTACTAATTTTGATTTTAGTGGTGTTGATCTTGTGATATTGGTTAGGGAATTAGAGACTTAGCAATTCGCATGGTATGTCGTACTGAGGTGATCATTTTGGTGGGAATGAATCTCTTTTAGGCTGGCAAATTTTGTACTACATTGATATTAATTGATTTTGGAGTTAATTGTAAAAGTAGTGATAGAGAGATTGATTTTGGAGATTGAGTTTTGGTTAGAAAGGGGTTGGCAGATGCATCACAATTGTTGGAACAATCTTGAGATATGTAGAAATTTAAGAGGCGACCGGTACTACAGGTGAACGAGACTATATATGTAGGATTTTGGGACTTTCGGTTATTGTTGTAGTTAAGGATGTCGTGGGATGTTATGGTAGCGATTTGGGATTGGTCTGATTGAAAATTGTGAATAAGGCAGCACAATACTTTGAACTGTACTAATGGGTAGTTAACTACATGCGTAGCTTGGACCATATTTGATTGTTAGAAAATTAGTTTAGGGTATGAGAGAGTAGGGTACAGTGTAGGTTCCCTTGATAAGTTTTCGTATAGAAAGAGATATGGATAGACCAAATTATGTTCGTAGGTGAACACTTATAAGTGAGTTGGTTGTTGACCATGATACATGAGGTTTGAAAGTTGCTAATAAGATGCCACATCGGCCCTATGTTTTATTTTGTATTGATCTACAGTATACTATTCTTTGAAAGTGTGTGTTAGAGTTATTGTGGATAAAGCTGGTGCTTACCTTTATTGAAATTAATTTGCCATATCGTCACCTTTTATACTAAAGATGACGTTTTGATATCGGTACGACTTATGGCCTCGTGCCTTTAAAATTTGGTTATTGTTATTCTTATGATGGGTTTTTGGTGTAGAGCCACTTATTAGTTTGGTTTTGGCGAAGGGCCAAGAGTTGGTTATGTGTTGGTTTGTGTTGATTATGTAATCACCTTTCTTTAATAAAATACTAATCATTTAAAGTGAAAGACAATGAGGCCTTGGGGTAATTTATTACCGGGTGGACCGCATAGGTCTCATCTTGGCTGTTGTGAAAGCTGCATCGGCTTTAATGGAGCCCCTCCGCACCGGATATAAGTGGGCTAGGCTTTAGTACTACTCTTTTGGGTTAAAAATACCCTCTAGGGGGTGTGTACACTTAAGGTCTAGTAGTCATTTGGTGTTTTGTCTCGGTAGGTTTCGGCCTCCTTGGTTGGGAGGATGGTACGGCAAAAGATTCGTCCATTCCTAAATTGTTTTTTGTGGTGGATTTCTCCGCTCATTGTATTAAAACTGTGATCGATGGTTTGATTTCTCACCACTTGAGGTAATTAAAATTGTTAAAGTGAATGAATTCTCTTATAATTCGAATAAATGGGTTGCAAGTATATTGGCTCGTTTAGTGTTTCTCAAATTCTATGGTTATGTGTTTACTATATATGTGTTCGATGGTGTTGTTGTATAAACAAAAAATGAAAAAACTGTACGGAACACTGAAAAAGAGAGATTGAGGGCGATTTGTCAGAAAAACTTGATTTCAGCCATGGCGAGATCCAAGAATTTTGGGAAATCACAATCAAAATCTAGTAAGAAAGCTACCAAGAAGAAAAATAAACAAATTAATAAGCTAAAACAGATACTTAATCAGAAAAATGGGCTGTCAACTTCAGATGCTGTGCGACATAAGAGAATAGCAGAAATTCAGGGGATTCCGCCTTTGAATTTGTCTGATGAGGAAGATGAGGACTCATA
The DNA here is from genome assembly GCA_038382645.1 of Spergularia azorica. NCBI lineage: Eukaryota > Viridiplantae > Streptophyta > Magnoliopsida > Caryophyllales > Caryophyllaceae > Spergularia > Spergularia azorica. The sequence goes on along the minus strand of JBBYHQ010300691.1, from coordinate 9,023 downwards.
TGAACATGAAGATGGGAACGGGGAAGAGAATCTGGAAGCAATTCCTGAGGAACAAGGGGAAGTGAGTCAAGAAATGGCAAATAATTGGCAAATGGTGGTGCGAAACATAAGAGGTAATAATTCTGAGGCTTCTTTTTCTCTTAGAAATACTGGAGAGGGTGATCGAAAAGATGATGACTTTATCTAAGGAAGATGTCTTAGAAGGGAAGAACTATTGGAAATCTGCCATAGTTTGCTCTGTGTTAGGTGCAAATCCACCACAGGATACTGTGCAGGGATTTTTCCAACAAATCTGGGGAAACAAAGGTCTGGATAAAGTCTCCTTTCTTCCAAATGGAGTTTTTATTGTTAGATTTAACACTGTGGAGGAAAGGAGTGGAATTATGAAAGCTAGTCACTTTCTTTTTGATAACAAACCATTAATTGTTAAGGAGTGGTCAGAGGATTTGAATCTGAGAGATACTGCTGTTAAAACTGTTCCAATTTGGATAAAATTTATTAGGTTTAGAACTTAAGTTTTGGACTCAGAATTGCATTCAAAAAATATGAGGATTGGTTGGTAAATATCTGAAAGTTGATAAAGCTACAGAGGAAAGAAGAAGACTGGGATATGCTAGGGTGCTGGTGGAAGTTAAGGTAGATCAGGAATTTTCTTCTCTGCTCAAATTTGGGGATGAAAATGGACAGACTGTTGAGCAGGTTGTGGAATATGAATGGAAACCAACAATGTGTAGTGTATGCTAGACGATTGGTCATCTGGGTGAGCAATGTAGAAGGAGACCAGAGATGAGGAAGGAAGGGAGAGCAAACAGACCCCCTCCTAGGAAAGTTTGGAGACCAGTTCAAACTCAGCCAAATGCTTTTTCCACTCCTTCAAATCCAGTCACAATTCCTAGGCCTAATTCTACAACTACTGGTGGGACTGTAAGTGGAAATGTATGTGGAAGAGTCACTCATAGACAACTGATACTCACTCTAGTGGTACACGCTAACCACACTGCTATGACATTTGTTGCAGTGGTCAGAGGAGAAACTAGTGTTGTTGTGGAAAATGGTAATGAGAGTCATGATCAGGTTGATCATGGCTAACATTGGAGTATGGAATGTAAGGGGCCTTAATAGTTCCAATAAGCAACTGGAAGTGAAGAAATTCATGACTAGGAAGAATGTTGGACCATTAGGGCTCTTAGAAACAAAGGTGAAGTCTAGTAATAGGATTCACCCAAGTTTCTGTGAAGGTTGGTGTTTATGCACTAATAATAGTAAACACAAAGGAGGTAGAATATGGGTTATGTGGGAGCCAAGCAATTATAATATACAAATTATATTAGTTACAAGCCAACTCGTTCACTGTCAGGCAACACAAATTAAGACAAGGAAAAACTTCTTCATCAGTTTTGTGTATGGCCTGAATGATCAAAGGGAAAGGAAGGAGCTATGGAATAGTTTGAAGAGTATCAACAGCAACCATAAGGGGGCATGGATCATTTGTGGAGATTTTAACAATGTACTCTACCCTACTGAGAGGGTTGGACTGCCTGTCACAAATGCAGAAATTAGGGAGTTTCAAGATTGTGTACAGTTTTGTGGTTTAAATGATATGAAGGCAGGAGGAAATTTCTATACTTGGAACAATAAGCAGGAGGGTGAGAAAAGAGTCTTTAGTAAGATAGATAGGGTAATGATTAATGATGATTGGATGTTGTCTTACCCTGAAAGCAATGCTTATTTTCATCCTGAAGGTTTATATGATCACAGTCCATGTGTCATAAGCCTGAAGAATGAACAGAGGAAGGGTAACAGAAGCTTCAAATACTTTAATATGTGGAGCCAATGTCAGAATTTTGAGAACATAATTAAGAATGGTTGGAATAAAAGAGTGGATGGGACACCAATGTATAGAATAGTTCAGAAGCATAAGATGTTGAAAGGTCCCTTGAAAAATCTGAATGGATGAAGACTGTCTAATGTGGAAAAAGAGGAGGCAAAGATATATCATGAATTGATGGATATTCAGCAAAAGATGCAGGAAGACCCTACCAATATCCAGATTAAGACTAAGGAGCTTCAAGTAGCAGAGGAGTATAAGTTCATACTTAGAGCAAAGGGAAGTTTCCTTGGCAGAAATGTAAGGCTACATGGATTCAGGAAGGGGATGAAAATACAACCTATTTTCACTGTGCTATCAAGGCAAGAAGAGTCAGAAATGCTGTGAACCAGATAAAGACATGAATAGAGAGCTGGAAAATGATGAAACAGGCATCCAGCAGGCTTTCATGGATTTTTATAAGCAATTGTTGGGTCAGGACACACAGTGACACAGTGTACTAATGTGCATTATCCGACAGTTAGAAAAGGCAAGATAGTAACAAAGGAAATGGAAATCAGAATGCTAAGGCCTGTTACAAAGGGAGAGATTAGGAGAACCATGTTTGAAATCCCTAGCTAGAAAAGCCCGGGGCCAGATGGGTTTTCCAGTCAATTCTACTAAGACTCATGGCACATCATTGGGGATGAGGTTTGTGATGCTATTATGGATTTCTTTGAGAATGGGAAAATGCTGAAACAATTGAATAATACCATACGCACTCTAATTCCCAAAGTAGAGCATCCCTCAAGTGTGCTTGAATTTCGACCAATAGCTTGATGTGATACTCTGTACAAGTATATAGCAAAGCTCATATGTAACAGAGTTGGAGATGCACTGCCGGAGTGATCAGTGAAAATCAAGGTGCCTTTGTGAGAGGGAGGGATATTGTGGAGAATATAATTATATGTCAAGATCTTGTGAGAAAATACAACAGAAAAGTGGCATCTCCAAGGTGTATGCTTAAGATTGATTTGAGAAAACTTATGATACTGTGGAGTGGAAATTTGTTGGTCAAATGTTAGATGCTCTTAACTTCCCTCAAAAGATGATAGGATTGACTATGGAGTGTCTGAGTAGTCCCTCATATACAATGGCTCTAAATGGATCACATTTTGGCTTCTTCAAAGGGAAAAGAGGGTTGAGACAGGGAGATCCACTCTCTCCATTACTCCTTACAATCTGTATGGAGTATTTAACAAGAATTCTGAATATGGTTGGTGAGAATAAGGAATTCAGGTTTCATCCCCAATGCAGTAAATTGAAACTGAATCATCTCTGTTTTGCAGATGATTTGTAATTGTTCTGCAAAGGAGAGGTCAAATCCATATTCCTTATTCTCAGAGCTTTCTCTACCTTCTCCAAGGCATCTGGCCTCTGCATGAACCCTTCTAAATCAGACATTTATTTTGCTGGGGTCAATTGTCACATAAGGAAATTTTGGACATTTCAGGTTGCAAGGAAGGCATGATACCTTTCAGATATCTGGGCATTAGAATAACAACAGGTTGATTGTCAGTGATGGACTGCAATATCTTGTCTGAGAAAATAGTTAAGAGAATAAGGGCCATTGGAGCCAGAAAGCTCTCTTATGCTGGTAGATTAATCTTAGTTAAAGCTGTTTTGAGCAAGCTACACAGCTATTGGGCTAGGGTGTTTATGCTGCCAAAAACAGTCCTTAAAAAGATTTATGCAATCTGCAGGAGCTTTTTGGGGGATGGTACAAATCAGCAAATAAGGGTGCTACTAGTTGCATGGGAAGATATTTGTAAGCCAAAGTCTACAGGAGGTCTGGGCATCATTGATGTTTTTGATTGGAATAAAGCTAGCATTGGCAAATATGTATCCTGGATTTTCAAGAAAGCGGACAACCTGTGGATTAAATGGATACACATCATCTATCTTAAAGGCATAAAGTGGGAGGACTACACTCCTCATGAAGATGCAAGCTGGTATTGGAAAAGACTGTAAAGTAAGAAATCAGATCAAACACTTTAGTGATGATTGGGAGAATGTGAATTATTCTGTCTCAAAGTGTTATAGATGGCTCCAAGGAGATTTCAGCAAGGTTGAATGGGAGAAAGTGGTCTGGAACAGACATCGTGTTCCCAGATCAAGCTTTATTGCCTGGCTAGCTGCTAGGGGGAGGCTGCAAATCAAGGATAAATTGTTTAAGCTTTGTATTATACAAGATGACAGGTGCTTAATACGTCAAAATGATGCCGAGACTATGGAGCACCTGTATTTTGAATGCCCATTTAGTCTAATATGCTTGCAAAAGCTAGGAGATAAGATGAGCATGAGAATCCCTGAGAAAAACACCCTAGTCTGGTGCTCAAAGAAGAGCTTTGGTTCAAGGATCAGAATACAGGTGACAGGAGCCTTGTTATGCAATTTGCTGTACTATATTTGGTTTGTCAGGTTCAAATGTAGGTTTGAGCTGGTTGTATGGCATCCGGATATGCTGTTGAAGAGAATCTTTGGTGAAGTCAAGCAAAGGTTGAGGCATAATGTTCAAAATCTAAAAGAAAAAGGATATAAGATGGCTTGAGAGCTTAAATCTAATGTAATGAATAGTTTTGGTTGAGCTAGGATCTCAGTTGTAGGAAATCGGCATGTTTTTTTGTTGTTTTTTGCGGGGGTATGCCGCCATGATTTTGTAATTCTTTTTCTCTCAATATACTTACCGTTCAAAAAAAAAAACAATGTGTGTTCGGTGGTTTTCTTTATTAGGTCATGACATGTTTTACAAGGTAGAGTCGGTTACTCAGCTTAGTAGCTAACGTGTTAAAATCCTTCGGGCTACCCGTCATGAGGTAGGTCTTTGGTTTATATGTCTTTGATTTCAGGTTCGTTGGAGTGTAACTCGTGGGCTCTACTTGGAGAAATTATGTTTTAGCTTCCGCTGTGCATAATAGAAATTTTGTATTGGTTGTTTTTAGCCGGCGGTTTTGTTTTCCTAATCATCTTTGTATATGGATTGTAATATGATCGAATTTCGGCGAGTTGTGTAATATAATAATGTTTTTAAACTTAGCCGAAATTCGGGGGTGTTAAAGTAAGGGAAATTTTCCAATATACCCCTGAGGTTTCCGAATTTTTCAGGTATATCTCTCTGGTTACCGAGTTGTCCAGCGTGCCCCTGAGGTTTGCAAAATCACGTTTTTTGAGCTTTTTCACTAACGGTACGGTCTCTAACGCCGTTTGCCTATTTGATGTAGTTGACTATTTAAAAACAAAAATAACATTTAATTACACATCAATTAAAAAAAATTAATAAATAAAAACCCACCCCATATTCCCTCTGATCTCCTCCCCACGAGCCACCCTTGCTCCGCCCCTCCCCCACCCTCGCCCATCTCCACCACCACCACCACCACAGGCGCCACCATCATACCGGCGAATCTAGCCCTCACCTTGCGCACCATGCCGACCACCCCTCGACCCTCACTCCATCAACCACGCCTCTTTCATATTCTTCTTCTCCCATCTTTCTCTCACCTCGATTGGGACGACGACGGCGGTAATGAGGGAGAGGACGGCGACCATGGTGAAGGGGGCGGCGAGCCGGCGACCATGGGGGGAAGGGGGCATCGAAGAAGAGGGCGGGATGAGTTGCACGAAAAGGGGGAGAGGTTTAAAGAGAAATCTCATCGTGGAGGCTAAAGGAGTGGGTGGTCGGAATATTTGGTGGCCGGCATATGGTCGCGGGAGGGACCCGCGTCTGGTGGTGGGGGTGGAGATGCGCCAGGTGGTGATCGGTGCTGGGGCGCGGTGGTGAGGCGGTGGGGTAGGGGTTGTGTTGGTAGGGTGGCGGGGTTGGGGAGGGAGGTGAGAGAAATTGGTCTTTTTTTTTTTTTTTTTAATTATGTTATTTTGGTTAATTTGTTAAAAAAATCAAATTTTATTAAAATGGTTAACGGTGTTAGAGTCCGTTAGTGAAAAACACAAAAAAAAAAAAAAACCCATTTTGCAAGCTTCAGGGGCACGCTGGACAGCTCGGAAACCCGAGGGGTATACCTGAAAAATTCGGAAACCTCAGGGTATATTGGAAAATTTCCCTTACAGTAACCCTATTTTTACCTCGTTGTGGATGAATACAAAAGCTAATCTTTCCAAAAAATAAAGTCAAATTTTTATAATTGGGTTCTTTGATGTGGTAGAAGCTAAAACAGATTACTGAAGTGTCAACAATCATCTAATGATAAAATTCGGCTTCTGCTACTTCTGTGACTACTAGAAGAAGATGATCCAACGTTTTCAAAACAGGTATTTGATTTGGTTGGTTATGACATACTTGGAGTACGAGCTGATGTTAATATTAACCTACCAGGTCCAATTTTAGAGCTTGCAATTATCTTACTTCTAAGAGATACTCCATCCGTCCCAGCTCAAACGCCCCGGAGCGTATTTGTAGTGGAATAAGAAAAATTGATATAGTAAGTTGATTGAGAGAATATTATTGAGAGAATATTGGGGAAAAGGAGGAGAGAGAATGTGAGGATTAGTAAAAGTAGGAGAGATAATGTGAGAGAAGATGTAATAATTTAATAAAAGTATAACAGAAAAATATGTCCCAAAATAGATGGAGCGTTTGAGGTGGGACGTCCCAAAATGGAATATGGGGCGTTTGAGCTGGGACGGAGGGAGTACTAGCTTTCAGTTAAAAAAAATTAAAAAAAAAAAAAACAATGTATGCAGATGTCATTGGCCGCATAAAGGAATCACAAAAGGAGGTGACAACCATATTCACAAGGAATGGAAAAAGTTTTAAAAGGGATATGACGCTCGAACTTAAAAGGTATGTCCCAAAAAATAAACATACACTTAAACTTTTTTTTCCATGTACCAATTAATTTTTCAATAAGATGACCATGAATGCAAGATTTGTATTCCTATGCACTGGAGATCTACTCAGCATAACTCTATGGAATTAAGCGGCTACAAGCTTACGTGACGATATGCTTCCTGATCTCAAAGCAATAATCTTTCCTTCTATGACTGCAAAAATATTTAGAGGTATTCGTTTGCTGATGTTTATTTTCTAGATATGATGACAAATTCTGCCAAATCTGAAACTAACAAGTTAACTCTAACGTATACAACAGGGAAAGTGACGCTTGGATCTACCAATGCGACTAACATGTATACTAATACCACGTTACCAGAGTTAAAGGGTTATATTGAGGGGTAATTTTCTAACATATTACAATACAATTATAAATCTTTTAGTAAACAAAAACTTCTTACATTTCTATTTCCTTTCAACGGCATTGCATATATTGATGATAAAGATAATTTAAGCATCACACTGTTACCGGCGATCAGCATCACAAATATGAGAACGGTAACAGTTAATGAACTTACCGAGCTGATTCATGATAAGGATGTCGTCCTTATTACCATAGTCATCTACTAAGCATCGATAATCAATATTAAAACAAGAAAACAGTGGTTCTTCATCTCTTGCCCAAAATCTACATGTCGCAAGAAAGTAATACACAAAGATTAAAGTTTCTGGTGTGAGCCTTGCGGCAAACAAGTAGATTTTCCATCACAAGGTAAACTAAAATTACCATGGCACTACTACTATTTTCTATAAATTTATGCAACTACGACTAACTAAAGTTACAGGTACATGATTCAGTTTGAAGCTGAAGGTGCTACAGGGAGCACCACATTCGTTTTCCTAGACCAAATAGCAGAAAACCTCATACAAGTACTAGTATCTGTACTCTTGACTGATAATAGCGAGATACTTCGACACTAACACATTCAGTTTGTTAACATGTGTAACTACTGTCATATATACTAACCAAAATAATGTTCTTATATCATTTCCAAAAAAAAAAAAAAAAAAAAGTTCTTGTAGGACGTCATACCCGAATTACTTCTTCCAGAACCCATAAAGAGCTTGATCGGCGGAACTGATATCTTCCAAATAACCCTCGCAAAATACAACTTGATAGATAAGACGGAAGGGTTCATTGTGACAAAATTGATAGCGGCGGAATAATATGCGGCATTAACACTAAAAACCATTGAGAATGTGAGCCAACCTAACTAAAAGATATATCTATTATCACTCAATTAACTGTATGTGGCTTTTAGAAGAAGATTAACCCCTTTTGGTGACAGGGTCAAGCACAAGGGACACTTGAAGAGTCAAGCAGTTGCTCCAAGTCCTTACCAAGATCAAGAGAGATTGTTAAAGATCAACCAGCAAATAAGAAGAGCTATTAAATGATTGTGTTAAAACATAAATAAAAAAATAATAATAATTCTCCTACTTTCCAACCATGCTACAGACACTATACTAAACTTTCTTAACATATGCAGCAAAACCAGCACCAAAAACTGAGGAGGGCGACATCAGTAAAGGGTCAGTACAATGTGGATTTAGAGCCAACTGTGGATTTGGAGACAACTGACCAACCAAGTGCAAAGGCGTAGTAGAGTGATCTACTATAGTTTACTGCTTTCTTTCCGCATGAAATTTAGGCGATATATAGTGGTTGATAAAGAACCTTATTCACGAACAAGTCAAGGCACTGTAGTTCATATATGTTAAAGTTGATAGCAATTTGTTACAGTTGGCAGCGATTTAAAGTTCAATTGCATGTAACTCAGTGAAAATGTATGAAGCACCTACTTAAAAAATCATTCTGTCAAGGAATAAAAGGAACACGAAAAGCATATCATTCACATGTGAAGTTTGTAACTTGCACTTTTTCAAGCAAAATAACAAAACAAATCTTCGGTAAATAATGCACCACATAATTATGAAGTAAAAGTGTATACCATCGGTATATCTTCATCATCATCACCATCACCATCCCCATCCTCTAATATAACTGCTGCAGCAGATGCAGATTTGGACGTCGATATGGATACAGATGCAGATGTATTACTACAAGGGGCATCAGGATGTGAAACAACTCTATCCAATTCACCACATTCTTCAGCTAAAATAGATGCTGCCAATTTGATTTCAATCACATCAAAGTCAAAAACACTTGAAAAATTCTTCCAACAGCCATGAATAGTCATGAATCCATACAACGTGACGAACGTCGAAAGAGAAACTCTACACATACATTTAATGTATGGGGAATCTTCATACATTAATAGGTGGCAACCTATTATTGGTTCTATT
>JBBYHQ010300675.1:0-19486 GCA_038382645.1 Spergularia azorica | reverse complement strand
TTAACGGAATCACTAACGGAATTGGGTAAATAAGGTCATGTTGAAGCTACTTGAGAAAGTACAGGGGTATAATGTGGGACTAGGTTGTAAGTTTGGGTATATCCTGCAATTTAAGAAAACACAAGGGTATAAGTTGGAATTTCCCAAATCAATAATAGAAAAGACGAGAATCACTCAGTTTAGAAACCCTAAGTTTCATTCCATCATATAAAATCGTATTATGAAACCCCAATGCTTAAAATCATCAAGAACTGCGTATTCTGAATGATCAAACTTCATCAACTCAAATGATTAAACTTTATCGACTCATGTAAAACACAGATTGATTCCAGAATTCGGCTTCCAAAATCGATTAGATCAACATGAATTCGACATTCAAAATCGATTAGATCAACATGAACATCCAGAGTATATTGATGGGTCTTATTCATGCTAACTGAAGAAACTCGAATTATAGAGAAATCGGCCTGCCCTGATGTGCAATTGTCAAATCAGTACACATTTACCTGCCATTCTATGCAAAAGAAAAAAATAAAGACAAGACTCAGATCCATGCCTGCTAATCATCCTGCAACTTTTAGATATGTAGGCAGACCAGATCTGTCATATGGCACAAGCAAACTAAACATTAGAGCTTCATTGCATACAACTAAAAATCTAACATATCATCCAATCCAGGTCCTAAAACAATTCTACGGACAAGTTATCGGTTCTGACAGAAATAAAGAAGAGGCCAGCCAAAGCAACAAAGGGTAACGGTTCGTTCAATGTTGGGTTCACTCTCACTCTTATCACGGAAAGCTCCGGACATACTAATGGAAAGTCGTCCACAAGAAAACGGCCCCTAGCTGGATGAGTTTCTTCCTAAATCCTATTACAGGCTGACCCAGAGAGGTGGAGTACATCAACCTTCCTCAACATATACATTCTAACCCATCTGCAAAACCAACTACCAGCCTGAATCCTACTGCTTTAAGTTTCCAACTTTGGCAGCCACTTGCTCGTCAGTCAATGGCAAGTAGTAGATTCGGGGCATTGCCTTGGTTTTCCTAAAGAGGTCGTCCAATGTCACGATAGGAGCATCCACTTTTTCAATTGGTGGAGGTGGGGGTGGAGCAGCCCATTCCCTAACTGGAGCTTGGTTCGGAATAGGGGGTGGCGGTGGGAGTGTGGATTGCTGCGCCATCGGCTGTGTGAGACTTTGTTGGCGGGGTGAAGGCTGTGGGATAGTTGGTGGTTCAGAGGCCTTTGGTGGAGCAGATTTCTCAGGTGCTGCTGGAGGAGGGGGTGGTTCCAAGCGCAACTTCACTTCCTCAGGCTCAACGAACTCTGCCAGAAGTTGGCGCCCACCATTTGGAGGCCACTGTAAGTTGTAAACAGCATTCCTTGTCTCCTCAGCTTCTTCCACAGATGAATACTGTACCACAAAAAATAAGTTACTATTCAGTAAGGGTAGCCTAAATGCCTTGAATTACCCACATGTTGCAGGAACAAAAAAGTTAAAAGGGCTTACAGTGACAAAGCAGTGTGTTTTGATGTGGTCCATCCAGAAACTAGTGACAGTTCCAGTTTTGCCCAGAAGCTCCTGGACAGCCTTCAGTGTGAAAGGGCGTAAGAAGCGATCAATCCTGAGGGAGTTAGTTGCAGGTTTGCTAGAAGGTGGAACTGCAAAAAATTCACCCATAAGAAACAATTATAGATTATAGACTCTCGGTACATAACTAATCAGAGTAAAGCTATTTACAGACAAACAACTTCACAAACCTTCACGCTCCTTGGGAGGGTCATTAGCACCAATAGAATCAGACCTAGAAAAGCTCCGTCTCAGAGCCGCAGATTGCAGCAAATCCTCAGCAGAGGCAGGAGGGGGGATCGGAGAGATTTGAGGCTCTGTGACACTCTTGCTTTCAGTTTTCCACCGATGCTGCCTCTTAGCAGGCTTGTTGTTCAGAACTACTTCTTCATCTGTTAAAGTTGTTCAGAAATTCATATCCACTATGAGTTTAAAACAATTTGTAGAAAGGCATACAAGTAAAATGGACTAACTGAACCAGAAATGAAATAAATATATACTCGAAATGCAATCATGAAGAAACTCTTCACACAAACTGCACACACCAATGACTCAGATCAGAAAGATATGCCAAGATATGAACTCTTTATTACATCCCCAAAAAAAAACTGTCACCCGAAACACATTAAAAAAGGCAAGAAATGTCAAAATAAACAATGGTGCCGAGAAAAATAGCACTAGCTACCACATCAGTGCCATGCATCTCATAACACTGAAAAGTAAAACATGGGACAGCAGATGAGAACATTGGGTCAATGGGTGAGAGAGAAAAGTACGAAAAAGCTTCACTGAATTTCTGAGGACCTTAACAACCTCACAATCAAAGTGCAGCTTTGGTATCTAATCACTCCTGCACCTAATAACCTACACATTCTGGTGATAAGAGTTGCTTTCAGATACTATGTTTGATTCAATAACTTGTTAGCAGTCCTAGCACAACAATCGAAAAATAAGAGATCACGTCATATGAAACCATACCTAGTACTTCATTCTACCTGACGATGAATTAAAAGAATCGCAAGTGTCATAATCCTCGTAAACAAGTGAAACAACAAACAAAACGGTTACAACAGCCAGAGCTGTAGACAAATTCAGGCTCTAATCTTACCACTTCTGCAGCCTCCACCCACCTTGAGGCCAAATAACCAATGCTCACAACAGCACAAACAGGAGAAGCAGAAGCTATAGGTCCATACAAATCATTCAAGCACATGCATAAAGGAAAGGAAAATATGAACAAATATGAAGGACAAAGAATACCAACAGAAACTCTCACCTGAAAGCTTTCTCTTGTCGGGTAAAATTGCCGCATCATTTTTTTGTTCATTGGTAACTTTGTTTTCTGCGGGTAAATCAGTATCCATGGTAGTGGCAACAAGACTCTCTGCCTTACCAGGAGCAACCACATTTTTCTCGGTCTTTGCTCCAACATCTTCAGAGTTATATTTTGAATCAATTTGCTTACTCTCCAAAGCATCCTCCTCCATCGAATCATCGCCTGAACTTCGATCTAAATTTAATTTTTCAGAAGCCAAATCTGCACTATAATTTTTCTGGCTCATATCCGCATTTGCAACAGTATTTTCTGTCACTTCGACAGAAACCTTGTTATCATGTGGCTTGTCAACATCGCTTGGATGTGATGCGCCACCATCAGGGACAATATCGCTTGATGATGGTTGCACCATCTCAGGCTTAACATCAGATTCTAATTTAACATTATCAGCAATTAAGTCATCCTTTAGGTCATTCTTTTCATTAATAGAGAGAGAATCAGTAGAAACAGAATTATTAGATTTTACGGGAAACCCTAAACTAGTGCTGACCTCAGATACCTGGTTGTTTTGATCAGATGAGTCCAGCTTCACATCCTCATGTGCTGGCAGTATATCCTCAGAACGCTGCTGCTCTCCTGAAACCCCATTGTCTCTCTCAGTTATACCCTCTAGCATAGATTCCCCACCCGCTGTTTTTTCAGAGACGAAACCATCGTTAACTTCGTCACCCATGACCACAGAAGCTACATCTGTTGCGGTCATTACACCTACACCAGAGAGAGGATCATTAAATAAACCTGATTCTTGTTTATTGACACTCTCGTCTTTACCTATATGCTCCCCACTATCCTTAACATCCACCTCTACTTGGAAAACATTCGCATCAGCAGTTCCCTCGTCTTTCTTAGCAGCATCACCCACAAAATCCCCTACGCTACCCACCACTTCCTCAACATTACCCATTACTACCTCAGCATGACCCATGACCGCATCAGTATTTCCCATCATTCCCTCAGCATATCCAAAAGCAACTGCCCCGGAATCACCAGCTCCATAAACAGACTGCCCCTCAGCAACATTACCAGCAGCACCACCATCAACGACTTTCTCGGGCTCAGAATATCCGACACCATTGTCATTTCCACCCACCACATTGGTCTCTTCAGCCGCGACTTCCATCTCAGCACGAAGCGCATCATCTAACCGCCTAATAAGATCATCCTTCAAACCCCCAGTCTTCAACCTACGCCTCTTAAGCTCTTCTTTCAGTTCAGTTACTTTCCACTGGTCAATCGGCCGGTTCTCTAGTACCGGATATTGCGACGGCGTCGGCGTCCTCATCTTCAACTAATCACACCCCCAAACTTAAACTATACCAACAACAAATTCCCAATCCTACAAATCACACAAAAATTTCAACCTAAATTAATTATTTCATGATTTCATCCCCAAATTCCAACATTAATTAATTAAACAAAACAAAATTCAACGGAACGATTACAATTACAAAACCCTAACCCTAACCCTAATTTAGAGTTGCAACAATTCCATAAATTCAATTTCACGACCAGATAAAATTCTAGCGTAAATAATACGACACAGGACACACAAATTAATCAAAGGGAAATGTAATTAACCGGATAAATTAAAAGGATGAGAGAGAAAGAGATTCATACGCGAGCGAAGAGTCGAATGGCGTCGCGAACAAATGAGGGAAAATCGAACGGCTGAATCTGAATCTTGCGGCGGTCAACCGGAAACAACCACCAGCGAGGGGTGGAGGCGGAGGTGCGAACGGCGGAGGTGCGAAAAGAAGGGATAAGAAAAAAAAAAATGAGGAGAGAGAGAGAGAGAGTGAGACGAGAGGAGGAGAGGAGGAGCGTCGCCGTTGTAGAGAGGTTGAGGTCGGGGTAATAATAAACCTACACTATGCACGGATTTTCATTTTAAGTTTTTTATTTTTACTTTTATTTTTGCCATATGTTAATTTATTTATTTAAGTTTTATTTATTATTTTATTATATATCGTCGGCATTAAATCGTAAAAAAAAATATAAGAAAACAAATTAAGGGTCCGTTCGGGTATCACAGCCGTTTTCAAATTTTTGTTTTTTTGTGTAAAAAATTTAGTTAAATAAGTTGCAAAAATAAATTTTAATTGTATGGTTTTATAAAAGTCATAGTGAAAATGAAAACTGACAACTGAAATCTGAAAACCACTTTTTCTGGTTTTTAAAAACGGGACTTTGGTTTTCAAAAAAACTGAAAATTGAAAACTGAAAACGATACCAAACAGGCCCTAAGAGAAAAAATTTACGTTTTACTAAAGAAAAAGAGAAATGACGGGTTTTTCCATAAGGGAAACACTTATTTGGAGATGCTTGAGACTTTGAGAGGCATAATGTAAGACAACGTAAAGCTATCTTCATCCGAAGTATGAGCAATAAGTCTCAGCATGAGGTGGGCAAGGTTTAATCGATAAATTTAGGCAAACGATGTTGGAATGCAAGTTAATTTCACATTATCCAATAGGCGATTGTAGCGATTTCACCCCAAGGGTTTGGTTAATTGTACAATCAAGCCCCTTACGTTTTATTGGGAGCAATCTAGCCCCGTATGTTTGATGATTAGTGCAATTAACCCTCTAATGCTTAACCCTCCAAGAATGTAGATGAGGCTACTCGGGACAATCTGCGGAACCTGCTGAGTGTGCAAGAGGTGCCAGTGCCGAAAAAGTACTTGGGGTTACCTACTATGGTGGGCAAGAGCAAGAGGGTGATATTTAGTGCGGTGAAGGACAGGCTTTGGAAAAAGTTGCAGGGTTGGAAGGAAAGGCTTAAGGCCATAGCACAATCTATTCCGACTTATGCCATGAGCTGCTTTAAAATCCCAGCTGGGGTCTATGAGGAAATGCATAGCACCATTGCAAAATTCTAGTGGGGTCAGAAAACTGAGAAAAGAAAAATCCACTGGATGAGTAGGGACAAAATGTGCCAGTCGAAGAAGAAAGGTGGGTTGGGTTTTCGCGATTTGAAGTGCTTTAATACAGCTTTGCTGGCTAAACAGATATGGCGTATTGATCGCTTGCCTAATTTTCTTATGGCTCGGGTGCTAAAATCAAAGTACTTTCCTAATGAATCTGTTTGGGATGCTAAACTTGGAAATGCCCCTAGTTATACGTGGCGAAGCATCCACGGAGCTCGGGAGTTGGCGGCAAAAGGTACAGTTTGGCGTGTTGGAGATGGTGAAACGGTAAGGATTTGGAAAGATAGGTGGCTTAGGGATGGCCCTGGCTTTAAGGTAATTTCTCCGATTCGAATTTCGGACGACAACGCCACAGTTTCCTTGCTGTTTGATCCCAGAAGGTGTGCTTGGCGTGAGATGGGGGTTGCGATTGAGGCAGAGATGGGGGTTGCTGCAGTTGGGGTGGTCGCGCGTGATGCGAGAAGGGAGCTAGTGTTTGCGCTGACGGAGATCCTACCTGGGTCGTGGACTCCGGAGTTGACTGAGGCGGCAGCGGTGCGGGCGGCGCTCTTTGAAGCTGATCGGCGCCGGTTTTGCCGTGTGATTATTGAAAGTGATTGTGAGCTGCTTGTCGGTTATCTTAAAGGAAGGAGAAGGTTTGCCTGTCCAATCTCTATATTCTTAGAAGATTGTTAGTACTTGTTGGCATCTTTTCAAGAGGTGTCTTTTAGTTTATGTCATAGGGAAGCTAATGTTTGTGCCCATCGAGTAGCTTGATGGGGTGTGAGAAGTGATGTTAATGTCTCGTGGGAGAACCCCGGTCTGGTGTGCTTGGAAGATGCAATTGTAGCGGATTCTTTGTCCGCAATATCTATTAATCAATAATGCACTGAATTGACCTTCAAAAAAAAAAATAAAAAAAAATAATTGAGCATTAGAGGGTTAATTGGACTAATCATCAAACATATGGGGCTAAATTGCTCCCAATAAAACGTAAGGGACTCAATTGCACAATTAAGCAAACCCTTGGGGTGAAATCGCTACAATCGCCTTATCCAATAACAAAACCAATGAACTCAATCAGAATAAACCATAATCGCTAAAATTTGCACAGTCAACTTATTGAAAGACAAATTTGTGTGATTGACACTTAACCTAATACGCACATGTCTCATCAAAAAGTTTCATCGCATTGCAACTTATACCATTTGTTCTTGCTTTCGTGGGAGTTCACGAGTAGGAGTATTCGTAATATGGTTGAATCTACAATTTTGTAACTTCCAATCCAAGATAGCTCGAACCCGAAATGGCCAAAATAGTTATACTTCCATCTCAATAATTAAGAAGTGACTTCTTTCGTCTTGAGAAAAATATTGAATGAGTTAAATAGATTAATTCAGTATAAGATTTTAACTTTATCGATTTCAAATTCACTGAGATATTGTTGTCACGTTTCGAACATTTTATCGCTAGCAAATTCGGTATTATGAAACGTATCCGCCACTCAGTAATAAGACACATTTTAACTGATCGTTACATAAAACTACGTGACATGTTTTTGACCTACATGTAAAAATTCCGACCATCCCATGATCTTGACACTTGAAAATTTTCGATACTCCCACCAAAAAGTTGCTCTCCGTGAAATCGAAAAAAAGAAGTTACTTTCTGTTTTTTTGTTAATTAATTGTTGAAGACACTAATTGTTAAAAAAAAAAAAAGGAGTATTATTTTTTCTCATCATTTTTATATTTTGTCTACCATTTCTTTTTTGTGCATAATAATTTTCTAACCTTTTCACAAATTAGTTTTTTTTGGCGATATTTTTTATTTTTATTTTTTTTACTTAAATTCATTTTTGTTCCTTTCCCATATTTTCGAGAGAATACCAGACGAGAGTAAACACGACCCGAATAATGAAACCTGGGCACTAGTTCATTCCAACGCAACCCCCGCAATAGATCGGCGGTCCACCGGCTTCTTCCACAAGTCACCTCATTTTACAGGCGCCATTCAGCATTGAGCTGCCCATCATATATCTCATATCCCTGATTATTCTACTGATAATTTCTCCAAAGGTTCTCTTTCTCCCTGTATTTTTTTTTCTTCTATTTTCTGGGTCTGCTTCATATCTACCCAAGTCAAATATCACTAGATGATACATGGGCAGTCATTAATTTCTTTAATTACTTTGAAAAATTAGTGCAAGATTGAATCTTTTTGGTGGATATATCATGTTTCAAGTAGAATTGTGTAGTTTACGTTTGTTGCCCACTTTGTTGATGTTAATTTGATAGGAATTTGATGTGTTTTGTCAGTGGTATATAGCTTAATGTATGGTTGACGCCACATTTTCCTGATAGGGGCATCCAACATTGACAGAAACACCCTTCAGTTGCACTTGTTGAAGGGAAGAAGAGAGGAGATTTTTCCGTCGTTTCGCGGTTTTACTGTAATTGAGATTGCAGGGTTTAGTGGCTAGGTGTTATTTCCGTGATCAGGGTTGTGCATTGTATGTGGCAAAGTTCTGAATTTCTCGATGTTGCGAAGGTATATGGAAGTTTTGAGGCCTTGTGGTTGTGTTCTTTTGTCTCCCATTCAATTATATAGTTTCTGTTTTGTTTTTAATTAAGGGAAAGAGGATTTTTTTTCAGGTCCATTTTGGCGCTTTCACATCGCAGATCAAGCATTAGGAGAGTCCAGGCCGCAACTCAGGCATGACCCGAATTTGATTGATTTGAGATGTAGCTTGGTGTACTTGATGTTGATTATTCATTTCTTTGGGTCACTTACTCACTATACTTAGTCTTATTTCATATTTGGTCTGTAGTCATTTCGTTGCTTGATAAATTCAATTAAATTTGTTGCATACTCGTGTTTTTCTGTCATTTCAATCTGGAGACGTCTAGAATAGTGGTGTTACAAGAGGATATTTCTTGCTGTTGATATGCCCTTGGCATGTTTGTCTGTGTGGATAGTACAGTTGAAGTGTTGATTCCTTCTTACCTTTAGAAATGTAGCTATAGTTTTGATAATCTCATTTGTGGGTAGAGTTAGTGCTAAACTCTTGACTGTTTATTTCAGCGGTTAATTCCTTCGTCATGCTGTCGAAGAGGTTTCTCCTCTGTTCCACCGGGTCCTGGTTCGACAAACAAGCCAACTGGAGCTGGTAGAAGCTTTCCAAAAGTGCTTGTTGGGAGTGTTGCAATTGGTTCATGTCTCTTTGCAGCTTATTCGGGAGGATATCTCGATGATGTTTTGGGTAGAAAGCAACCACATTCCACCGCACCGCTGAGTGTCCATGCCGACAATAGCAGTGCAGATAAGTTGCCCAAAGAAGATGGAAGCTTTCATGAGTCGCTTGAAATCAAAGAGCCAGCACCTGTGCATACAGATGAAGGTTCACAATCTGCTGATTTTGATGTTAGGGAAACCAAGGATTTGACCGAAAGCCAGTCTGATGGGCTCCATCAGGATAATTCTAGCAATTTGATGCCCGTTGATGTGCTTACGCAAGATCAAGTCGAAGACTCGCCTAAAATTTCTGATGGAATAGATTCAAAGGGAGAACAGCTGTCCAATTCTCTTACTACAGAAGAAACAACAAAAGATGAAAATCTTGGTTCACAATTATCTTGTGAAGATAAAGCAAACATAAGCAGTTCAGGAGAACAAGCTAGCCATGGGATGCTTGAAGCGATTGAAAAGATTTCAACAGTTACAGATTCTGGTGCAGCTCTACCAGGAAGCACTATGAATGTAGATCAGTCAGAGGAGCTTAAGTCTCAAATTGAACCCCAGGTACCCTTCCATTTCTCAGTTTTCTTCACATCTTTATGCTTCAATACCAACTAATGAGTCGCCCATGCTGGGTTCTAATAAATCGCATCGTTTAGCTTGAATATGCTGCACTGTTCTTTTCACCTGCATCTGTGCTTCTATTTCTTCATGTTTTGGTGTTCCAGAGTTCTGTCAGGACAGCACTATTTCAAGTGTTGAGGAAACCTAATAGTACAAATCAGTGGGCGAACTAACTCCCAAAGTTACGCTAAAGTCTTAGGAACAGGAAGCTACCTGTTTGTGTACTGTGTTATCTTTTTGGAGTCTCTGAGTAGGTATTAGGTAGTAAGCACAGTGATCAATTTCATTTTGGCCATTCTCTTTTCTTTACTGCTGCAATCAGAAGGTTAAGCATTGAGAAAGACATGGTGTTCTTGGTATCTGAGCCCGATGTTTAACTTCTTTCTGCAGGACATACCAAATAGTTTACCAGGACAATCCTCATCGCTTTTGCATACCTACTCTTTGAAAAGTGAGGCTGATGAAAGAGATTCAATGTTAAGTGAAGATAGTATTAAACAGTCTTCACTGAAGGAAGAGGTAATTACATAGGATAATTATGTTGCTCTTTGTTTTCTTAGTAAGTAATTATCTGTTCTACTTGGTCACTGCCAGTTACATGCCAAATGGAGCTGTTTATATCTTAGTAAGTTACTAATTTTTGATAAATTTGTTGAATTTTCTCGATTCCAGACTGCAGGTGGTGGGTTTGAAGACATAGTTGATACTTCTGAATCTAAGGATGGTAAGTTAATTGTGGATTTTCTGCAAGCCATCCATGCTGCTGAACAGAGGCAAGCTGATTTGGATGCGCTCGTCCTTGCAAGATTAAAAAGGGTGATGAAGGTGATGTTTGTCTAAAAATTTTTGTACAAAATTTCATATATTAGAACATGCGACAGCTTTGGGTGAATTGCAGTAGGATGGGGTGAGTATTTACAGGTTATAGTGTGAATTACTGAGCTTTTAAAGTTCGAGGCACTCACCCCGATGCCTAAGATTTGCTCAATTATTATCTTATCAAATGCTGTCATTCATATTGTTTGGTTGTGTGAAGGGTGTAAACTTTTTTGCGCCTAACTGTGGTTTCAACTTGTTATGTAAACTGTAGGATAAATATGAGAAGGAGCTGAAGGATGCTAGGGCAAGGGAACTCATGTATGCTGAAGAAGCAGCCATGTTAGAAAAGGTTGGTAATTTGTGCTCAGTCTTACTTACTGCTGCTGTCATTGCTTTCTGTAAGCAACAGAACCTTCCTAAGTGTCTAACAGTCATTCACTATACTTAAATTTTGTTGCCTGGGACTTGTTATGTTTTGATGGATCCTGTCTTCGCTACAGATAGTTATTAATTAGAAAGGCTCGCACGACCATAGTCGGAGAGAAAGTGACTGAGGAAGGTAGTAGATGCTGTGAAGGTATCACTTGAGAAGGATTAAGGAGGAGGAAGGATTAGTAAGGAGTAGTGAATTTGGAGGTACTGTCTGATAAAGAAGAAGCAATTATCGTAGACGTAGCTGTCAAGGCCTTGCTGCCATACCCTTACTTGTTTTCGAAGCTGTATTATTGTACCCATGGTATTAATTGAGGGCTTTCTGTCTGCACAGTAAGATGTCATCAACCTTAGTCCTGGTAATTCCTAGCCCCCTGACCAGTTACCTAGTAATTTTACATGTCTGGGACTAGATTTACTGGAATTGGTAGAACTTCAATGACATTTTGGTCCACAACCTCAGAGTTTTGAATTGAGGTTGACACTTCGTCATTGTACTGCTGTATTAGTATGGTTCTGAGGTTTTAAGTCATTTCGTACTGTTTTCTTGCCTCGGGACTCTGTTTGCGTCGTTGCCAAAATGCCAAGAACGGTTGGACCCAGCTTTTTAATTAGCCATTGAAATTTTGGTCTTGTGATTTATAATGTCTTTGCCTTATGTTGCTCAGACTCGGGTCCGAGTGTCGGGTACAGCTAAGGATCCGAGTTTCGGATACGGCAAAGGGAAAAACTCTAAACACGGGGAGTATTACTATTAGCCCCATTAATTAGGGATTGAGTGGTCACATACAACCTGTATACTGTATTAAGGTTGCATATTACTACTGGCTATCCCTCAGCTCTGAGTCCTCTGACTTGGATAACAGCAAATTCAGTATCTTAGGTGCGCACATAGTTAATAATTTCACTTCCTGGACCAAGGATTTCTTCTTCCAGAATTAGAAGAGCTAGGACGGATTCATGTTTGACTTTTTGAAATTAGTTGCTTTTACTAGAGTGAAAGCGGCATGAGTTCCTCCTGCTGTTGGTTTAACAATATGGAACATTTCTCTTGGATTTCATTTTGGTTAATGCGTGATGCTTTCCTGATTTTAGGAGGTGAAAAAAGAAAAAGCAAAAGCTGCTGCAGCTCTGAAGTCTCTTCAAGAATCGGCTGAGGAGAGGCTGAAGATGGCACTTGAAGAAAAGGTGAACCTCCTTATTGACTTCAATTCTTTGTGGAAAGTTTTTATCCAGTGTTTTGTTTTGATGCTTATCCTTATCGTTGTAGGAAAGAGAAGCAGAGTCTAAGCTGAATGAAGTGCAGGATTTAGCAAAAGCTGAACTAGCTGCATCTATTGCACGAGAAAAGGCAGCACAGATTGAGAGGATGGCAGAAGCAAATTTAAATGTATGTAATTAGCTTATGCCTTTTCGGTGCTTTTACTTCAGTCGTCTACTTGTTGTGTCATTGACTTTCTGAGATCTGACTTTATCTATAAGTTTGTTCATCTGTGGGCTTGTGATAAGGAAAGTTGAATTCAAGTCAATGTCTTTGTTGAAGGAAGCTTTTACTGATGTTGCTTCATTTACATAATAACACTGTTCACAATACATAATTTTGTTTTGTGTAATTACTAGGCTGTTAATGTGGTCTGCAATAACATCTTTATGAACTAATCTGTTTTTCCATCATTTCTATGACTGTTGTATGTGTTGGTGAGTGACCTAGTGTAGATAATCTATTAGTCTGCACTTTAATGCATCTTTTGCCCTTCACTGTTGTCTCACTTGGGTGTTCTTCTCTTGATTAAAGTGATGTAGTGTGTACTCCCTCCCCGATGAAAACTTCCAATCGGATTTGGCACAAAGGAATAAAAAAAGTTTGGAGAGGGAAGAGTGAAAAAGAAACAAGTGGGACATGAATTTTGGAGAGCAAAGAGAGAATATGTATATGGGAAAACTAGATAGGAAGTTTAATGTGATGTTTTAAGATGGAAAGTAGGAAGTTTGATCAGGGACAGTGGGAGTATATCCTTAATAGTAGATTAGTTCCCACTTACCACACTAAAAGTAGTTGTTCTGGCTAACTTTCTTCAAGAGTCCAATACATATGCTAACATGATGCAGTGGTGTTCCTAAGAAGTTGGTCTTGTGGGAAACCTTTCACTTGTTATTCTGCATTTTCTAGTGTTGTGAATTATGAAGTATGCAACTCTATTGCTGTAAACTAGCTAAGCAGCATCAAAAGTGTTTGCACTCGCTGCATTATCTGGCCTTTTTGACCCGTTTGTCATTGAGTATTTTGGTGGAGCTGCTCAGTATAAGACACCTATCTTTTGCAGATAAATGCCCTGTGCATGGCATTCTATGCACGATCTGAAGAGGCGCGTCAGACTCACTCCGTTCATAAACTTGCCTTGGTAACTGTTTTTCTTCTTTCTTGTTTCTGTTTAATTGTTTTTGCCTGTGCTGCGTTTGAAGGGTTTTTGTTATTTTCCCCTTCCTGAAGCGTTCTGGGTGTTTGCATGTTTGTTTTGACGTGTACAGGGTGCACTTGCTCTGGAAGATGCTTTGTCAAACGGTTTGCCAGTGCAGGCAGAATTAAACGCACTGGGTGTATGTCTAGAGGCCATTGATAATGATTCATTACTTCAGTTGGCAGTATCATCTCTTCCTGAAGAAGTTCGACTTCATGGGACAGATAGCGTACTCAACTTAAATCAAAAGGCAAGTTCAACTTAGACATACTGACCTCAGGTCTTTACCAATAATCTTGTTGGTGCTTTCTAGTGTGTGTTGCTATATAGCTTGACACTCTGCTATGATCTATGAAATATCATTATTTTAGTATATCGCTGTAGAGAAAGGACTTGTGATCCTTTTGAGTAGATCATTATATGATAATAGTTCCTCTGTTCCCTCATCTGTATAGTGTCTAATTTTATTTGTATTCTTTTTCTATTGTTTGTGTTCCCGTGCTTACCTTTTGTCAAATATACTTGCAGTTTAATGCATTGAAAGGATCGGTGCGGCACTTTAGTTTAATACCACCAGATGGCGGTGGTATTTTGACACACTCCTTGGCTCATGTAGCTTCCTCTTTGAAGGTATTTTCATGCTTCTGCTCCCCCTACAGCGGCAAGAGAAAAGAGTGATTGGTAGTTGATGCCAATTTTATTTTTCTTGTTGAACATCAGATGATTTTCAGCTTCCTGTTGACTCTTGTTATTTAACTATTAGGTCAAAGAAGCTGATCAATCTGGTGATGGTATTGAGTCTGTGTTAAACAAGGTTGAAAACTTGTTAGCCCAAGGTAAACTTGTAGAAGCGGCTGATGTGCTTGAGGATGGTGTTAAAGGCAGCAAAGCCACTGAAGTTGTAAGCGATTGGTTGAGGAGAGTCAGAAATAGAGCCATTGCTGAGCAAGCTCTTGTGCTCCTTCAGTCGTATGCCACCTCTATGAGCCTGAATTAAAACCTCAAACAGTTCATTCAGCATGCAACGGCAAACATGAGTTAGCTACGATACCAATCATTCTTTACCCCTTTTTATCCCTCCGAGTGAGTATCCAGGGATTTACAGAGACATCTCTGGTGAAACCACGCAAAAGTGATGAGTTTTTTCAACACTGGTATCTTTCATTGCATTGTGAGAAGCAAGCAACAAAGCCTAGAATAAATGAAGCTAGTGGTTGGTACATTGACCAGGCATCATTTTGAAGATATAACTCTTAGATTAGTACCAAAGTTGTCACTTATCTGAACTACCAAGTTGTTACTGATGTTGTTGCTGGTATTACTCTCTAATGTGAAAGAAATCTGATTTTGACCCTTGCTTTCTGCTGTATGTTTGCTGGTTCTTTTTCCTCCACATTTTTCTTTCGCGATGTCATGTCAGAAATCCCTGTTTCTTTCAGATGTTTTTTGTAAGTGACCAGGACACTAAAAAAAGAATGCTTCATGTAGTCATGTACTCGTCATTGAACTGCCTGCTTCATCTGTAATATCAAGTGAGTGGGCAACTGGGCATGACAAGATGTGCTAACTTGCTATTGTGATTGGCCACCTTGCTGGAAATATCGGGTACAGCTATTATTTTGTGACTGGTATCGTTACAAGGTTAATCTCTATTGCTGCAGGGTTACTATGTTTGTGACTATGTTCGCAAGGACCAACCTGATCCTATAATAGGGAATTCTGCAGAGAGCCGCGCGCAGAGGCGTAGACTGCAGACTGCTGACCTATTCATTCAATGTTTATGCGAATGTTTTCTGGTGATGATTAAGGATGTTTCTCATGGTACAAAGACAGCATGTGGTTGATTGCGCAAAACACTCAGAATTGTTGCTGCCCAAATTGCTGAACGAGCTACATACTAATATAATGTCATATACTCATATGTGAATGATTGAAGAACATAATTCAATTATTAGGTCTTATGCAGAAGAAACATGCATGGCATGTGGGAGCTCCATAGTTGCCAACTTGGCTTTAACACAATCTTGTTTCATTAGTCCATACAATTAATTGGGTGTGTTTGTTGGTGTCGTATTTCCGGATTTTATTATTGAATGATGAAAAAAATACAACGATGAGCAAGTAGCGAAAAAACGGAAAATGAAGTAGCCCTAGATTATTTATTGACTCATTGTCTTTACTTAGCTGGTAGCCAGTCTACCTCAAATGACATTAAACTACTTTGAACTATAGATTTTTTTTAAGGGCCTCTTCAACTAGATTTGTGGGGTGTCGGTATTCTTTTTGCATATACTATCTTGGTATATGCTCTATGCTTGTGGCTTTGTTGGAGCACGAAATGCATGCTAATGTGTATACCAGCTCTCCCCACATCGGCTAAATAAACACGCTGTATGGATCACTTCGAATCTTAGAACACCTTTACGGAATTCGGGTGGACGCATCACCTGAACCGGAAATTTAAAATCAGTAAAATTTTGTAGAAGGTGACGATGATTCCGATGATGATAATTGAAGAATTCCGAATAACGTACAAGATTTGGGGTAAACAACTACTCGGATAAATCAAAGGTAAATGAGATGAAAAACATTTAAAATACGTAAAAGAAAAAAACGTGCAAAAGGGGGAAAAAAAAAAGAAGACGAAGAAATGCAGACATTTGGGTTTGGGTTGTCGGTGGACACAAGTGTATAGCTCAAGCTTCTCTGTCAGTAGTAGTTTCTCACTTCCGTCCTCACTGTTATCCCATCATTACCATTCACCCATGTGTTCTCTCTCTGTATCTTTCCTATTCCACTGTAAAAAAATCTACTCGTAATCTTTTTTACCCCATTAGTAAAACTAGACTAATATCAAACCCGATTGTTATTCCGGATTTCTGTCTACATTATACTAGTATACTGCTTATAGGAGTAATAATGCATCTCTCTTTCGGATATAAGATAATTGAATCGATTTTTCTTATAAATAACGCTTGGCTGTCTTATCGATGAATTGAGTTACTTTTTGGTCGAAAATAATTTCATTTCGCATTAAATTGGATTAAATTAATTTTGTTTTCCCTCGTTTGTTACGCTACTTGAACCACACCCTTCCCTCATTTTCTCCATTGTCCAATCTCTCTCTTCCTCACTTCGCTTTCTGCTGCTGACAGTCTCACGAGGTCTAATTTCTCTCTCTCTCTCTCTCTCTCTCTCCTAGATTTCCTGCTTCTTCTTTCTTCATTAATTCTTCCATTTTTACTCATTTTCGTACTTATTAATTCATCTGCATTTATAATTTCCGCTGATTTTAACTATTATTTTTCAGTACAATTTCACTTAATTATTTCTCATAATCAAATTTCGTCGTAATTTCGTTCGATCTACTACTCTATACTTCAGATTTACATACTTAGAAGTATAATTTTATGTTTATGTTGTAATTTTGAATGAATTATCACTTAATTTACTTGATTGTTAAAAATGTCGGTATTAGAAATTTAATTAGATGATAATCGAGTTAATTAAAGATCTGGAATTGGATTAATTAGGTTTTATTCTGGATATTTTTATTGTTAATTTGGTTGATGTAATTTAACAGGAGGCTGTGATGCTAGTAAATTAACCGGAGAAATTTTCAGAGCGTCGGAGAAAAAACGGCGACGATTATTTAGAATCTTCTTGAATAAGTTATCTGATTAAATTCATAAAAGCTGGCGGCCGCGACTGCTCGGAGGTTTTCGGCCAGTAATGGCAACGGTCATTCGCCGAATGATCTGGTAGTGCTTTCTTGTTTCGGTTGTGATACGTATTGTTTACGCGATTTTTTTGGTTAATGTGTGTATTTTTGTGTGTGTGTATGTATGTTATGTGTAGTTGGTATGAGTGGGTTTGGAAATGTTGTAGTGATTGTTCTAGATCATGTGTAAATTTTCGGAGGTGATTGTGAGTGTGATCTCGTGCATTGTCGACTTCTAAGGCCGTTTTTCTTTGTTACTTGCTGTTGTGTTTGTAAATGTGATGTTGGAGATTGTTCAAAGGCCGGGTTTTAGGGAGTTAGTTCGTAGTGTTTATGAGTAAAAAAGTAGTCAAATGTAGCTTTACGGTGTTGCTAAAAATTTGGATTATAAACATTTGGTGTGGCCTTAGTGACTTAGTGAGTCAGGGGCAACTAACTAAAGCACGAGCGAAAGAGATGGTTAAAAATGGGGTGAGGGCACTATGTGCACTTATGATCTTTGAAGGTCCTAAAATGGAGGAAAGGTAACGACTTTTTTTGTGTTATTTTAGTTGAAATGCTGCACTAGTGTTCTTAAAGAATTTATCTTTGATCTTCATTACCATCTAATACCATCTCCGAGGGCAGTAATGAATGCGACATTGTGAAGAAAACCACTTGTTGGGTGGTAGAGCTCCATTACCATTGGCGTCTACTTGGAAAATTCACTTGTAAATAGACGCAAAATTCATTAGCATCTATACTCTATACCAAAGAACAAATGGATGTTATATCACATATGTTTACTTATTATTTTGTTGTTTATATATGTGCTTTGTTAAATTTCAATCAATCGGTGTTGAAATAGCTTTTGATTGTATACTTGATGGTTGTTGTTCAAAGTGTTTGTACCATTTTTCACCTTGTCAGCTTCTAATGACTCTATTTTGCATTTATGATTGCTGCAGGATGGTAAAGTTCAAGATTCAGAACCTCCAACTCCACTTTCCGTAGCCAAAATGAGTTTAAGGTTTGTACTCTTTCTGGCAAGCATTTTACTTTTGCTGTTTTTGTGCCCCTTGTAAAAAGAAAAAAGCCTCAGTCTCGCAATGCTTGGGTCAGGTGTCTGTGGCACTTATAGTTAATTTAAAAAAAAAAAAAAATGTACATTTTGTTGCTATTCAGTATTGCAGTGGAATCCTGTGTCATGTCCTCAGCTTATGTGATTCGATGTGGTCGAGATGTTTGAGCTGAATACCGAAATGTTATTGCAAAAACAAAGATTAGAGATACACCTAAATACTACATCTTCTCTGCCACTGGTTATGTGCAATGACATATAATTTTTTTTTTTTGGAGATGAATGGCATATAAAAGTAAAAAAAAATTACCGACCTGAATGTGGTATAAATTACCGACCTGAATGTTATCATTATTATTATCCTTGAAACTTCAGAGAATTATGAACCACGAAAATCACATCAGAGACAAAGAAGGAGCTATAAGTGGCTTCATTTATGAGTTATAGAGGCAGTTTTGAGTAACTTGTCATTGTCACCTGAATTTGCAGAGACCGTACAACCAGCATGGAGGATCCAGATGGGACACTAGCAAGTGTTGCCCAATGCGTTGAGCAGTTGAGGCAGAATTCAACATCAGTGCAAGACAAAGAGTATTCTCTGAGGCAGTTGCAAGAACTTATTGAGACTCGTGATAATGCTTTGAGTGCAGTAGGTTCTCACTCTCAAGCAGTTCCAGTGCTTGTTTCTCTTTTGAGGTCAGGGTCACAAACAATTAAAATACAAGCTGCTCGTGTATTAGGGTCTCTTTGCAAGGAAAATGAACTAAGGGTTAAGGTTTTGCTTGGGGGTTGCATTCCGCCTCTGCTTGGCCTGCTAAGGTCCAGCTCATCTGATGGTCAGATTGCTGCTGCAAAGACATTATATGCAGTTTCTCAAGGTGATGCCCGAGATCACGTAGGATCTAAAATATTTTCTACGGAAGGGGTTGTGCCAGTGTTGTGGGGATTGCTAGAAAGAGGAAGAGACTCTGGGAAACTGGTCGATGAACTACTAACTGGAGCTTTAAAGAATCTTTGTGGAAGCACGGAGGGGTTTTGGCCCGCAACAGTCAAAGCTGGAGGCGTGGATATTCTTGTAAAATTGCTAACATCTGGACAGCCTGGTACTCAGGCAAATGTATGCTATCTCCTTGCTTGTATGATGATGGAGGATGCATCTATCTGCCCTACTGTCTTGGCTGGTGAGGCAGTGAAACAACTTCTGAAGTTGTTAGGGTCTGGTAATGAAGCAGCTGTGAGAGCAGAAGCTGCAGGAGCTCTTAAATCCCTTTCTGCCCAGTGCAAAGATGCAAGGAAGGAGATAACTAACTGTAATGGCAT
>JBBYHQ010300647.1:0-44837 GCA_038382645.1 Spergularia azorica | reverse complement strand
GTACTGTTTGACACACTTAAAACCGCCATTACCACTGGCGGTTTTGTCGACGTGCACCCCATAAGGTTGAATAAGTTTATATTCGACCCATTTTGTTTAACATTTATTTTTTGAACCCTATTCCGAAAAAAAATTCGTTATTTGCAGGGAATATGGAAGATAAAAAAATTTAAGGTGGTGAAAAGAATAGAATTTAGAAAAATGAGGAGACAGAATATGGAGATTAACAAAAAGTAAGAGCTAGAAGGTGTTGTTATCGGTGGTATCAATATGAAGGTAAAAACATCTTTCAACTAAAAAGCAAGATGGGAGCTAGAAGGTAAGAGAGTGAGATTAGCAAAAAGTAAGAGAAAACACGATGTCCTAAAAAAGGAGTGTTTGAGAGACTGAGATGGTTAAACGAAGAAAATTAGAGTTTTTTAAATAAGACGAGGGGAGTAAACCAACATAGAATTTAACTAGATGCTTAGCTTTAGAGGCTTGCTTCGGCCGGCACCGAATATAACTAGATGATCTCATAAACTCATACTCTCATCCATCTAGATACTAGATATTAATTTTCAAAAAGTCGTACGACGTGTTTTTTTCTTCCAATGTTATATGAAATATTTTTTTGAGCCATACACAAATGATCGAATCTCATCATCAACTTACCCGTTCTTTTATATGCAAGCCTAACTCATAATTGTAATCACTTTCCGAACCGGTACTTCATTACGGTTAATGAACTATGTCCGTTAGCGTCGGTCCAGGCTGATAAACTCATAAACCACCATATTAAGGTCGCTTCTACAGTTCTACCTCCTCCAGGATTTTATGTGCCATGCTAAAACACAAAATCAACCTCGAAACCAAAGGACAGAGTATTACCAGGAAGGTAGCTTTAGCTATTAAGAGTAGTAACTATTCTAGTGTACAAGAAGCCGTTCTACAATCCAACAGTTGTATGGCGCATCTGCTTCGACTAACCAAATGTGGCGCATCTGCTTCGACAGTTCTAAGACGTGCACCCTGATTAAGCACCAATTCAAGTGCTCGTCTTCACTGTGCATGTCCCGCAACTACAACGGAGTACTTGCACAATCAATGGACATGAAAACTTCGTGACTCTGCGACATCTCTGCACTTTTATTCCAACCAATCAAGCCAGTCTCTTGTTGTCTCATATGGTGACCAAGGAATAATTTCTAAGGGACACAGTATGATATGTCATCGAGGAATACATGGCAGAGGAGATCATTCTACCAACGAAACGTTTTCTGAAACATTCGAATATTATTCAACCATCTTTTATTAATTCCACACAACACCAAATATTTATGACCTCTAGAGTCTGGGTACTGCTTAAAACATGGACACAACAGCATCAGTATACACAAATTACAGCAACACTACACACTCCAGAGACTCAAAAGCTAGTAGCAACATGTTTAGCAGAAAGAAAATACAACCACAATCTCCAAAACATAAAGAACAAACACGAGATAAAGCCATCATAAATCTTCTGTACCATTCAAACAACGAAGTTTAAGTTCATCAATGGCATGTCTGCTGCGTGATCATCAGAAATAACAGACTAAAAGGCAGCTTCAGTTTTCAGAACCAGATGAGGTCTCGCCAGAGGATGAGGAACTGTCGTGTAAACGCTTGAGCTCATCGTAAGCCCATTCAAGGCCAGGACAATAGTGAACTGGTGGGTTAAATCTGCTGTCGCAGATATCAGGTGGCAGGAAGGCGCCATTCTCAACAAGGAATCTAACAGCTTTTCTGTTCCTTTCCTTAGCTGCTAAGTGGAGGGGAGTCCCTGAAATTAAACGGTAAACAAATCTCAAGATAATCACAAGAAACCATATAAACTATCTGCTAGATGCAAAATTGCCAATTCATAAAACAGAACTAAATACAAGGTGAAGAAGACTGTCCATAGCCAAAGATACTTACATCCACAAGCCCCCTTGGTTCTGGCATCAATATTGGCACCATGCTCAAGAAGTAAGTCCATGACCTTAATATGGCCGCCTTCAGCAGCAAGGTGAAGAGGCGTGACACCATGCAATTTAGGACCCCAAGCAGCAACATTTGCATCCATGCCTTCGTCAAGCAAACGTCTGACCTGCAAAATACATCTAGAGGGTGAGAATGTAACAAGTTAAAACAAGTTGGACTGAATATAGAAAGAATATCACTCAAGATAAGCACAGATACATCCTCAAACTCAACTCAGAATAAACCTTTATGCCACACTTACGATCCTAAGCTTCAACAATCTGTATTCAAACACTACAAGCATGCGTAAACATCAATTTCAGCCTATTATGTTGGCAATATATTTGCGCCCAAGCCTTTTGATTAAAGACCAACAAGGTCACTAAAAGTTGGTGACCATACGACATCAGAACTTATACAATGATTTCCCCAAATAATTTCAGATTGAAGTTCTCAAACAAGGAGGGACCCAAGACCAGCAGACGTTGAAGCTAGGATCCATACCTCTTATTAAATAACAACAATCAAGCCTTAGTCCCAAAATGACTTGGGATCAACTAACATGAATCATCCTCTGAAGCCGTCATATGTACTGAATGAATAAAAAATTAAAAGGTAGGGAGCAAACAATGTGAAAAACTAGTGAAACACGTTTGACAAGAGTTTTACAATCAAACAAAGGAAAAGAGGAACACAAAAAACAAATGTACTTACAAAACAAACGAAAAGGTGTGAACGTCTAATTAAACCATGAGAGGCTGGGACAAAATTAGATTCACCAAAGTGAAGAAACACAATCTCTCATCCTAAGCACCAAATCTGTCCTACGGTTCATGAGTTAAAACTGAGGCGTGTGAGAAATTCACAATCACTTCTAGACTAGCAACTCAAAAGCACTCTAGGTACACCTCACTTTTGAAAGACTGGAAACTCCTTTGTTAAGCGACTATACAGAGGGAGCTAAATCTCTCTTCCACATGAACAAAAGATATTATCCAGCTGAAACAGTCCAATATTTCCAGAGCACAACTTTATATTACAGCTAAATACAATAAAGATATACATGCCAGTGTAAACAAACAAAAAGTTGTCGTATGTACAAAAACATTCAACTCAATTTAACTTACATCAAGTTGTTAATTGCTTACTGGTGGGAATGCTGGAAACATGTAGTAATAATCACAATAAACAATCTGAAGGACACACGATATAACATCTACATATAATAGCCTATTCAGCTTAAGAGACTTGCGCAGCTTGATAGACAACAACAACAACAACAACCAAGCCTTATTCCCAAAATGATTTGGGGTCGGCTAACATGAATCGCCATCTAGTAACCGTCTTGTGTACGCCATAAAATTTCGAAAACGTTGTAAACCTTTTAGAAGTATTTAAACACTTTCAAAGGAAGTTTAGAAAGTCGTCAAAATAAATAAAAATGTAAAGCAAAAAATCTTTAAGTTATGAGTAGTTCTATACTTCTATGACCTAATCTTCCTAAAAGCTGACTTTATTATCTCATAAGCATACGTTAATTTCCAACAACGAAACTTAACATCTATGCCAGCTTTGTTGGGGCTTCTCATGCTGTACAGGAATTCAGGCAAGCATATAAGATCAAAGAACTGCATACTTTGGGGACAAAAATATGCAAAGTAAGCGCGTCATATGGTGACAGCTTAAAAAGCTGAATGTAGACGGACGAACATGGATACTTTACGATACCTTATCTTTTTATAAACCCACAAGTCCATTACAGACATCAATACATGATATTTGTGACGCAGAGGAAATATTTCGCAACAGCACCACCTTAAAAGTACCATGCCATCTTAACACAGCCAGCAATAATGTACAGAATCAACCCTTACACTTCCCAGCGGGTAACCTAACAACACACATCAAATCGGGCAAACAGCGAAAACACACATATAAATTACAAGAACTGTACCATCACTATGCATTCTCTTCCTAACACACAAGCGTAAAGCTTACGCAACTGTCTAACTTCAAACACTGATCAACAAAGAAAGAATATACAAGCAAACGAAGCGGAGCAAGAAGATTATATACCTCCTTACGGTCACCTTTTCGGGCACCAATATGAAGTGGAGTCCAACCCCTATCATCAGTACCGAAAGCATGTCGAAACGACCGCCTTTTCGACAGTTTCCTCTCCGGGAAACCGAGACGCCCCTCTTCCCGAGGTATGATCATCATTGTTACAAAGCTCTCAATTAAAACTTTTTTCCCAAATCACCAATTAAGAAAACACTAAACCCCACCAAACTTAAACAACAGCTCAGAAACTTCCTCTACAATCCACTACTTGAACAGCTTCAGAAGTCGAAAATTCGAAGAAAACCCAGATGAAATAATCGTCCCAATTACATAATAATCCAATCAAAGTTTCTTACTTTCTAATTCAGACAACACAAAAGAAGAGTAAAACTGTGAATTCAATTAAAAAAGGGGGGAAATTGGGGGAAATGAAATTAGAAGGAGAAAGAGGAATGATTAGCCATGTTGTAAGGAGAAAAGGGATTCAAACCAGGGCCCAAAACACGAGGATTCTCAGAAATTATGATTGAGGAAGCCGTGACGTGGGAATTGAGTGAGATTATGAACATTATAGTTGGGGGAAAACTTGATGAATACGATTGAAATAAGGAAAATTAAAGAAATTGAGCTAATGGGTATTTGGGAATTGGGCGTGAATTAGACAAACCCTCTATCAATTTGGGACAACATATGGGATTGATTGAGATTTGGGGATTGGGAATAATATTTGAGCTTTGTTAGGGTTTGATGATGAACAAGGCGGTCGCTGAGTATTTGGGGATTTTTAGGGGTTGGTCTTGGTAGTGGAGGGAATATATTTATGCTTGCCAAAACACGACTCTTGCCCTTTCCCGATTTTTATGCTCACTCCGTTTCGATGCATTGTTTACCGTTTTTGAACTTCTTGTGACTAAGACGAGAAGATAGTTTTTTCTAGGGATATTATCCAGGGTACCCCTGAGGTTCCCGACTTTATCTGTGGTACCCCGGAGGTTTCCGAAATTTCCCTGGTACCCCCGAGGTTTGCGTTTTGCCCAAATCTGTTAAGTTAGTGTTGACGCCGTATATTGCCGTATTTGGCCGTTTATTTCCGTTTCTCTACCCATTTAATTACAATAACTAATGCGCATATATTCATCTACCTCTATCAAACACAAGCTTAACCATTCTAGCAATTATCCAACTCTGGGTTTTTTCTGGATGAGAGAGAAAAACATCCCAGAAAGCTCTAACAATGGTGGCTGAGAATGAAGGCAAGATTGAAAACTGATGATGAAGACACCCCCGAGACAGACTAAAAAGGTCCCAACTTTTTTTTTAATCATCTACCCTATCAAACACCAACTTAATAATTCTCTCCATTGAAAAGTTTCGGTAAATCCAAGATGAGCTTGAAAAGGTCCCAACTTGTTCTTTTTTCTTTCAAGTTTTAAGGTTTTTGAATGTGTACAGTTTTTAGATTTGTGGGTGTTTGGAGGTATTGCTGTCGATTTTTTTCTGGGTTTGTTACTTGTTTTTGATGATGGGTAGTTGAGAATTTGCTATTTTGTTGGAAAATTGGTCTTTTGTTTTGTATTTAGATGCAGAAATTACGTGGATTTTTCATTGTGTTGGTTTGATTTTGATGGATTTTATTGTTAATGTTTCTGATGATTTGCAGGATGAAGTGATGAATAAATGAAGATGAGAGAGAAAATGGGGTGCTGGGGTTTATTGATGTGTGGGGTTTAGTTTAACAATTTAATAGGGGTGAATTTTTATAGGGGCATTAATTATTGTAATTAAATGGGTAGAGAAACGGAGAGAAACGGCACAATACAACGTTAGACGGTGTCAACACTAACCTAACGGATTTGGGCAAAACGCAAACCTCGGGGGTACCATGGGAATTTCGGAAACCTCAGGAGTACCACAGATAAAGTCGGGAACCTCAGGGATACCCTGGATAATATCCCTTTTTTCTATCGCTTGAGTTATTTGAGTGTCTGAGTGACATTTGTGGGAGTGAGTGACACTCTCGATCAAGGACTCAACAATCACGCCCCCTCCGAAGCTTCTTTGTTGCTAACAAACTCTAACAAAACACTGTACTCCACCAACCCCAACGACTTCCCACACTTTTACAATCGTCAAATAGCTCCGAGACTTGAACCCAAGCGCATCAACTAGCTCAAATATCACCATAACCGGAGTACTTAGATAATTGATCACTGCAAATGACATCTCAAGTTATCTTTCTCCGTATTCCTTTACCCTACATCTAAATTTAAGATTAATGTATGGATAACCCAATAACATCTCCACTTACAATAATCACCTTAACCAATTAAGTCTTTATTTTCTAAACATTATTTTGGGCCGAGAGGTGATTCTCGTCACAAATTCGTGAATGTGATTGTAATTTGACTAACCATATGTTGTTTGTAATTCTATTTCTAATTTCTAATGTAATGAAACTATTTCATCCTCCTAAATTATCATTCACAAGGTATAACAAATTGACAAACAATTACTACGACGGCAAATGTATCAAAAAAGTATTTTCTTAGCATGTATAGGTTGCCAAAATGTCACTACTCGCATATTTTTGTAAATCGAACTTAACGTGTTCGAATGTGTGTCAAAAAATGACGCTGCTTAGGTTGGATGGAGCACTAGATGTCTTGTAAATGACGCTGAAACTTGAAGTCGATCACTAGTCAAAAACTCCCAACAGAAAATGG
This sequence comes from Spergularia azorica, assembly GCA_038382645.1. Taxonomy (NCBI): domain Eukaryota; kingdom Viridiplantae; phylum Streptophyta; class Magnoliopsida; order Caryophyllales; family Caryophyllaceae; genus Spergularia; species Spergularia azorica. Next base: position 38,064 of record JBBYHQ010300647.1, on the reverse strand, counting down.
CGGGCAACAACAGCAGAACCCTAGCTCCACTTCCCACCACCATGGATCCTTCAACACCAACAACTTCATCTTACACCGCCTTATCTCGGCGCACCCGCTTCCTGATCAACCCTTCTCCGCCTCCGCAGGCGGCCTCATTTCCGGGCGAGAGGGGGGCGAACCCACAGTGGGGGCGACAGGAGACGGTGGAGCTAATAAGCGTAAGAGGGAAGCTTGAGAGAGAATTCGCCGCCTCGAAACGGAACAAAGCGCTCTGGGAAACAGTTGCAGCTAAAATGAGAGAGAAAGGGTTTGTTAGAACAGCTGATCAGTGTAAATGCAAGTGGAAAAACCTCATCATTCGATATAAGGTCTTCCTCCTTTTCTGCTTTGATTTGTTATTTTTTCAATTTTTCTGTTTTATTGCAAGTTTTAGTTCATGGGTTTTGTTATTACATTGATTATTTTGTTGATTTGCTGTGATTTCTGAAGCTTTAGTAAGAATTTCTCTGTCTTTGATGCTTTTGTAATTAGAGACTCTTTGCGAAAATTACCCGAATTATAAATGGATTGGTAATAAACTAATAGCTGTTGTTTGGGCCTTGATTTGGGTGTGGACATGGCGAATTGGGATAGCAATTCGAATGGAGTAGAGATGAACATAGGTTTAGTGTGCTTGTAGTAATTTGAATGGAGGTAGTAAAGCTAGATGTATTGGAAAGAGTGGATTCGGAGAGATGTGCATTTACGAGAAGAAGAAATGAGGGGAATCGAGGCCTTGAGGGTGTTGAGATGGGTGTAGAGATGAACATAAGCTTAGTGTGCTTGTAGTAATATGAGTGGAGGTAGTAACTAGTAAAGCTAAGTGTACTGGAAAGAGTGGATTCGGAGAAAGTATTCGTGTATCAGGAGAAGAAATGAGGGGAATCGAGGTTTAGTTGGTGGAGTATATTTCAAGCCAAAGATTTCATCTTGGGACTTGGATGGATATGATATGTATCTATCTGTTGGAGGTGTTGGAGATGGTTGCCTTTGGCTTGATGTTGATTGATTGGTGAAAATTTTGCTCTTGGGTAGTGTTTACTTCAGCTTAATTGGGAATGGCAAAGTTGATTAGGGGTTTCAAGTAATAGATTGCTTGACCAGTGTTCCAGATGATCAGTTTAATGCTTCATGTTCTGCGGGAAAAGGAAAATTCCGCTGTATGGTTTGATCTGCCTTATCAATATGGCGATAAAGTGCCTTTCCTGATCTGAATGTCTTACTATTACTTTATTATGGTATCCTGATGAGATCAGTAGTTCATAGACTGCTTCATCATTCATCTTGTGATGTTGGAACATACTTCATATGGAGGGGTTCTGTTGTCAAATGACCTTCATAAGGTCTCTAATAGGTTCACGCGGTTGCAATACTAAATGTTTCATGTAGAAATAGACACGCCGTATCTACTTGCTTTTTTTTTTTTGAAGGCCATTATATACTTCTATGTATTGACACACACACATCTAATAGATAGACCCTTACAGCTGAGTTTTCATTCCCTGAATGCTGATTGGCATTTGCAGTGCACAGGATGGCTTATAGGAGCCATTTGATGTATCCTAATATTTTCATTTGTATATATATATCAGTTTCCAGTTCCAAATCATATACAGACATAGTGATAGACTGATAGTGGTGTTAGATTGTTCGTTTCCATGTAAGAGCACTGATTATTGGAGTGCGCATGGCTGATGGAATAGATGTGAGTGTTTGAGAATCTACACCAAACAATGCCACTATGCTAATGTCTTCTACGAGCTTCTTGCATATTGTTATGACATGATGTCATGCTCATGAGCCATACTCCCATTACCCATTTACCCCATGCCCCAAGCAGCTGTCCCTGAACTCTTGCTTGTGGCCATACACAAATGGCAATGTTTAGCAAACAAGTGACAGATCAGTATTGCCGTTTCCACCGTTTACATTGACTTAATTGTATCATACGCAAAGGCAGAAATTACTGGATGAATATTACATGTGGAATACAGTGTTTGTTTTTGTTTTTGTTTTCCTTTTTTCTGATAGCTAGCCGTAGGATGAAGAGTTAACTTGCTGCTAGCTTGTATTTGTACAGGGTAAAGGGACATGTGGTCCTGAAAGTGGAAGGCAGTGCCCTTTCTTTGAGGAGCTTCATGCTGTTTTCTCTATAAAAGCTAAAGACTTGCCAGAGTCTTCCATGGACTCTCAACAGGTAGCCGTGCAATCAAGGAAGAGAATGAGCAGTTATTCTGATGACGGATATTCAATTGACTTTCCTCAAGAGGGAGATGATGAGGTGGATGATCGGAAGATGACATTTGACAAGGAAACAATTCAATTAACCATAAGGGATAAGGTTACCAGTCCAACTCCGACCAACTTACTTAATATTAGTAGTAGCAGCAGCATCATGGAGATGCTTAAAGTATTTTTCCAACAACAGCAAAATATAGATGCACAGTGGAGGGACTCAATGGAGAGGTTCCAACGTGAGAGAAAGTTGTTTGAGCATCAGTGGCGGCAATCAATGGAGAAGTTGGAGAGAGATAGGCTGCTGTTGGAGCAGGAGTGGAGAGAAAGAGAAGAACAAAGAAAGATCCAAGAAGAGGTTCTAGCGGAGAAAAGGGATGCCCTCTTGACCACATTGTTAAACCAGCTCATCCGTGAGGACCGTTCATGACTGAAGATCGGAAACTGACAGTATGATGTGTAGAATTCTCCTTGTGTTTATACATGTTACAAGAAACTGTAGACTGTAGTACATATTATGTTACTCTTCTTAGCAGAATTATGTAGCAGTGTCCTGGTAAATAGTAAAATGCTTTTATGTAATACATACTCCATTTAGGCCCTGTTTGATAGGACTTATTTGCAATAGTATTCAGATCAGTTCAGAATCATTCAGATCAAATCAGATCAGATTAGAGTCATTCAAATCAGATCAGATCAGATCAGAAATGTTCAAATTTCTATCAATGTATTTGGTCCATAACTGATACTAGTCGTTGAAATTCAATCTAAATTTCAACACATTCAGATCAAATCAGATCAGTTCAGAGTCATTCAAATCAGATCAGATCAGATCAGAATCATTCAGATCAGATCAGATCAGTTTAGAAAGATGCAGTCCTATCAAACAGGGCCTTAGTGTATGAAGGTCTGCTGAATAGGTGCATTTTGGTTTTCGAAATAGCCAATAGGTGCACATTTTTGCTAATGCACTGATATACTATATGGGATGTGTTGTAACTTGTTGGTGTAACCCTTTGTGTTCTATATACAACACTGCCTGCTTTCATATTATTCGTCAAAAAAAAAAACTTTAATTGCTTTTGTTTCCAGGAGTATATTCGAGGTTCCAACAGTTCTTCTGTCATGAATATATGATGTTGTAGTATAAAGCAGAGTTTTGGAAAGGGTGAGTTCCGATAATTATCAACCTGACGTCTGAATCACGAGAATATCTGCAGACTGTCCTCCATGGGACGTCTTTGTAACAGTTTGTTCAATATAAGCATTATGGTCGAGGAGTCTTATTTCGAGGGAGATGAAGTCATGAAACAATGGCATGCTATGCAAGTTTTGATCTGCTTGGATCTATCAATTTCAGGCAAATTGCCAAAGATGATCTCACTTTTGTTCCAATTACAAAGACATCAGACATTGAAGTATAAGTCCCGCCTTATTTCAAACAGGCAGACACCAGAATAAAATGTATATAGATCGCAGCAATTCTGTTACAAACTGAGGAATTTAACCGTACTAGTGAGAATTTTCTACAGATGAAGCGCGGTATTGGGTGACTGATATGTCAACTTGTGCTCGGAGGTGTTTCCTTTGGATGTTTCGAACCGTAGTGATCAATAAGCTGCTTCTCATTTGCTAGTTGTGTCTGCAAAAGCCAAAAGAACATTCAATCGTTAAGGTACTTCCAACCATGGGGTGTACAAGCTTTAAAGGGAGCTTCTCAGCAGAAGCTCCTACCACATAAACAAATAAATAGCAATACCGAACAATACAACTCCATGACAAAACTCAAATGCGGAGTATGAAGCTTAGGTAGGATAAAGATTAAGTTAGGGTAATAATATTAAGAGACTTATTATGCCTACTAAGTTTCCTATTGTCCAAAGATTTACGAAAAACATCTTGTACTCCTAATTCCTAATCCAACAAGTTGCATCAACAGATATGTCTTAGAATTTTAGACAGCACAACAGTTAATAGCATTTTCAGCATCCTTGCTCCTACAGAGCTAGCTCATCCAATAGCAACAGCCCAATCAAGATCATAAGTCCATGATCATAACTGTGGAACCAACATGTACTTCTAACCATGAAAGACATCTGCCCCAAAATGGAGAAGAAAACAGTGATCGATAGACTCATCATGCACTGAGTATCACATGAGACACCCCAATGTGGAGGGCAATCCTTCATCGCCGATCTACCATGAAAAACAAGCTGTTAAGTTGCCTCTATGGCTTATTAGAGAGCACCTTACATCAATTTACTTTGAAAAAGTCACCCTTGTGACCTATTCATATTTTTTATTCAAAATACTTCATTCCTAGCCACCCTACTAGACACTCCATAACACAAACAAAGAGGTGCGGTGACTGGTGATAACCATGTTGCAACCAGTACCAGAGGGATCTATATCAGACATTCGGAGTACGAGCTGCCAAGTTCTTTTAGAACATCCTCAAGGAATCCCCACTTGACTGTATCATACGCCTTCTGCATACCAAAGTTTATTACACAAGAACTGAAGCAATCATATCACGCTTACTGATCTCCCAACATATCTTAAAAAAACAAGATTTAATTCAATCTATTCCCTCATCAGTCCCCCGCAAAGCATATTCTACTACGACTTCCTTGATAGGGGCACTGAGCTGAAGTGGATAATTTCCGGACAATGTAGGACCCTGTCTAGGCTGTGAAAGTCCAGCATGGAAAGAGAAGCATGGAAACTCACTAGGGCAATATAATAGGTCAGAATTTCATGCCTTGATTCAATATTCATTAAAAAAAACCTGACATTCAGAGAAGTAAGACAGGTAATACCATTACTCTTGCCTTTCCCTACTGCAGGCAAAGATGTACTCAATATTACTGTCATGGTGTCACCCAACCAAATCCGCATATACCTTGAGTTTTGTCTGAAAACACTCCCATGAATGGTATTCGATTTTCCCCAGGCTTATAAGTTATAATATATCCTTTTCCCTCATCAATAAGTCAGCATCAAGAAGATTAATAGCTTGTAAATTCCGAATGTCGGTCACGTGGGCTCGGTGTGGAACCAAAATTAACTGTTTTTTTTTGTTACAGGAACATAAAAACTTCCCATAACCTCCACATGGGATGAGTTGTACCCAAAGCAGTCACAATACATTAAAAAAAAAAAAGGAGAGAGGGAGGGAATGAGATGCCAAAGCATCGGAAAAACGGAAGGGTTTGCTCAAAACTCTGTAAAGCTTATAAAAGTTAAGCGGGAAAAAAAGCTTCAGTTTTTTCATCAAATGTTTATCAAGTTTTTCACCACAAAATGGTAGCACCACATGTCACCAGAAGTAACAACAACAAAGCAGTGGTCTCGAAATGATTTGGAGTCCGCTAATATCAAATGTCGTTTGAAAGCATCGAAGAGGAAAAGAGGGGAAAAAAGGAAACAAGATAGTAAAACTAATGAGGGTAAGCCATTCAATAAAGTGAAGAGAAGAAACGAAAAAGACATTAAACAAGACATAAAAAATAAAGTTGGAAAAGTCTTTTGAATGAGAATTAGCTAAAAAGAAATTTGGGGGAAAGAAGCAATTTTTGACTTTTGATGAAAATTCAAAATCAAAAAGTAATGCTTGGGAAAGATAGCAAAAGAGTTCCACTAAAAAGAAAAAAAGTTAGAAAAAATAAACAGAAAAGAAGAAAGAGACAAAAATTAACCAAGGGTAGTTACAGCGAGTGCAAGAGATGACTTTAACCATGGGAAATGATGGCACAAACATCTAATCTACTTAGGCAACGTAGTCTAGGACTCTAGGGTTCACTAAGCATTAGTTCTTGGATGATCTCCATATAATCACATATATGTGACTTTACAAGATCTCCAACAAGTACTTACAGGGAAAACGCTCCGAAGCATAAATTGAAGGTTTATCTCAGAAAGTATGCTTCTAACTAACCAGGAAGGATAAACAACATTCAAGGGGTCACATCATATCAGGGTAGCTCATGATATGTCAAGGCTAATCCAGCCTGAAAGTTTATTTCCTGTGCCTCATATTCTATATCACTAACTTGATTTGATGTAGCATAAAGTCAGAGGCGTGAATCAGCGTGACATTTACAATAATTCACTGGAAAAGGAGCCCCACTTTACAGATCAGAATACTCGATCTCACTTTTGAACATTAGTCTCCTGTGAGCTAACAGAGCACACTTCTCATGCCCAATGAACAAGACTTAACCCCAGATATAAAGATGGATCAGATACTCAAAGCAACAGTTAACGAAATCACATTATCACAACCCACACTAAAACCTGACTGGGCTACTTGAATCAGAAGTGGAGACAGTGACATAGCAAGATTAATTAAAATCGCAAAATAAAATGAACGCCATTACAAGTTACAGTTCCAAGCCCCCCGTCAACTATGAACATTCATAAATCTCAAAAATGTACAACCCCGATTCCCTAATCTCATAAATTAAAGCAAAAGAATAAGGATTCCTTAAATACACAGCCTAGATGCATTTCAACGTCACAAAATTACGACATATTGTACACCAGCTCAAATCCCTAATCAACCTCTTTCGTTCTTCTCGCGCCTTCAACCTTATTGGCGAAAAGTACACAAACCCTAAATACAAGTCTAGAAGTAAACCCTACCATGAGCTTTATTCATTCTTATCAATAATTTTTGGAGCTCGAAAGGGCATTGAACACTGACATGATGGGCAATCCTCGATTTCGCAATCGGGTCAATCAAACTAACTTCCCTATCATACATGATTCCTGAAAACCCCCCTCCTAAATTCTAAGATACACAGTTCTAATCCTAATAACAATGTATATAGAATTCAAATACAGCAGAACAACTTAATAAGATCATGATAGATTCAATTTAGCAAAAAAGCCCCAGATTGAAGAATTGTCAGATTGCTGAATACCCAGATACATAAAATGCTCAAAAAAAAGAATAAAAAGAAAGGGGAAGTTTAAAGTGCAGACCTTGCAAATGGAGCAGATGATTTTGAGACCAACAGCACGAGCCTCGAGTTGGGATCCCTTGTTCTTCTGGTTTTTCTCTGCATTCTTTCTTTGAGCCTCGATCTTTTGCTTCCCTCTTGTCATCTCTCTCTCTCTCTCTCTGAGGTTGTGTGATCTTCAAGTCTTAAGCTTCTGCGATTAGCAGCGGCTAACTCTACTGGTGTTATGGTGTACAAGACTACAACCACTAGTCCCAAATATGGTCACTAGCTTAAACCCCGTGTGTTGTACAAGTGACTTAAAAACGTTCTTTACTAGGTCGTTGAAACAAGATATATATGATTCGTGTTTGGTAAATCATATTTAAACGATGGTTATAAATAGTGTAGGAATTAAAAGTGTACGGATTGATTCACACTAAGGAAGAACATACATGTCCAAACCAAAACGTACGTGAGCGGACGAGTATGGGCTCATGTAGCAAAATAAAATGAGATATGGTTGTACTGTACCGCATTGGATGGGTTGTGATTTGTGAACCACTCGCATGTTTGATTCTGTGTTAAAAGGTGAATTATGGGTGTAATGCTCGTTACATAATTACTACATGTTTACCGTGCCTATATTGTATATTTAGTCGAATTATTGTCCAACCTAAAGAATAACCCCTTGAAACAATGTGCACGAACAACAACTAATTAACCATCACTAATCCATGTCGTGACGTTATGTCTACCTTTATCTTAAGTGAACACTTTATATGTAAAGCACAAAAACAATCTTTTACGCAAATATCTAAATTGTCGCTAGGTATGAGTATTATGTACGTTTATCTTTCCTTCCCAGCCATACAATCAAAATTACCTTCCCTCCTTAACGTTCACTTCATTGTTTACATTTAACGTAGCCACTATAAGAGCCGTCTAATCTAATAGAATTTGTCATTAATTAAACTTTACTCCTTATATGCACCTATAAGAGTCGTTTAATTTCATACGTAACACATAAATACATAAATAGGGCAAAAGTTACATATTCTCGATATTGATAACATGAATATTGTGCAATTACAATTTGGGTTATGTGTAATTGTGTATAATTGCATTTCATCTTTTCAATAATTATAATCCTTATATGCACCTATACTATGCACTCTTTTTTTTTTTTTGGTCAATTGATGTATTCATCTTTTACAATCACGTAATGCAAGTATCGTCCTTTCTTTATCCGCGTTTCCGTTCCATTCCATCTAAACCACCAAGTTGGTAAAAGTCACACAAAACAATCTCTCCCAAAATCAAATGCAAAATTCCATTTTCACAATCTCACAAGTCACACCACCACAAGAATCGAACAAGAAACGTTAACTTCACCGATCAATCTAACCACATCATTGCCACCTTTTCTTCGGTGTCACACTGTCCCATCACACACACCATTTCAATAAAATCATCACTCATAAACGACACCGTACCACCCAAAAGGGCAAAACCGTCATCATCTCATCTCATCACACACTCAAAAATAAACAAACGTCGGCCACACGTGCGGAACGTCGTCGTCTTTGCACGTGCCAATTCTCTCTCCTCCCTCCATTGGTCTGCTTCACTCTCCCTCTTCTTCATGAAACAGCATCTCCTCACTCTCTTTCTCTCTCCTCTCTCCTCACTCTTTACTCCTCCAGCTCGAAAAATCAAATTGAATTGAATTTATTGTAAACCCTAAATCGGCAATTTTGAACTGCATCTTCAACTACTTAGTACTGATTTTCAGCAATTTCTCCCCCAAATCAATCTCCAATTTCCGCCCAAATCAATTTAGAAATTGCTCAGGTAATTGTTAATTTACCTTTTTTTTGGTGTTATTAGATCGTTAATTTTGATGAAATTTCTGATTTTTGTTGATTATTATTGGTGAATTTTAGTTTGAGTTTAATTTTGGGGAAGTTTTACTGAAGATTGAGTTTGAATCTGATTGATGGAGTTTTAGAGTGTTTTTGTGTATTATTTCTTTAATTGTTTAGTATTAGAAGTGTTGGAGAAGATTTTGATGCGTCTGAAGATGTTGCGAAAACTCGGCTCGAGTTGTGATAGTGTTTGCTTTCTTTACTAAGTAGTGGTGTTTCCGGACTGTGATTGATAGTAGGCATCCGGGAGTTTGTTTTGGAAGTCGATTTTCGATGTTTGGGACGATGCTGCGTTGTGCTAATCGGCTTACTAACTGAGCTGCATATCGTATAATGTCGTGATTTAGACTAATAGCTGGTTAGTGGTGTGTCTTGTGGGACTGGTAGCGGAGACATTTATGGCTCGAAAGCTCTGCGTTCCTTGTTATATGTCTAATGCATTGAACATTGCGTACGTTCAATGATTTGGTATAGTGTAGACGTGTAGTGTATATGCGTATGTTGTGGGATATTGCTTTTAAAAATTGTTGCATGGTCCTAATTGTGATTTGTAGCTGTCAATGCATTGCTCATCAATGTTTGTTGTCTTGTGTAGCGGTTGGATGGGAATGCTTGTATTGAAGATAAGCGTGTGGAGAAAAGAATCTGAAAGAGGGTATATCAGATGATATACTGTCGTTATATCATGCTTTGCTTTCTCTGCGATGGAGATTGTTAGGCTGAGATATGTTCACCTTTGCAACATTTTCGCTGTAGTAGTATGCATTCTGTTCGGTGGTAGCACTGGTCTCAGTCCCGATGGTATGCATTTATTTCTTACTTTCTCTCTTTGCTGTTTTATCATTGACAAAGTCTTTTAGAAGTTATATGGTTTGTTGGACCCTTATATGGCAAATGGGTGGACTTATTCGAAGTCTTAAGTTAAAGATGGCGTAATATTCCAGTTTGCATTGTCATAAGATTTGACAAACAAGGAAATGAAGGGAGAGTGATATGTTGTATCATTCAAGAAAGAAGTAAAGTAGGGACATCTTTGTCATAAAACCTAACAAACAAGGCAAGTTTTAAAGCAAGAACAATAGAGTTGAACAACTCAAAAAGGAAAGTAGGAACTTTTTCTGTGAATGGAGGAATTATTTGCAATCTTAGTAGGGTGAATAACTTACACGACGGTATTGTTGTGTGCACTTATCATGTTAACTAAGAATGTAGAATAAATTATCTGGTGTGTTGGCCAAGGGAGCTGTCCTGAGTCCTGACTGTACAAATGAATTTGTGCCGGATAACTGCTTGGGATACTTTAACGTTCTGCTACTTCATTTTCTTTAGTCCCTTTAGGTATGCTATACATCAGCGTAATGATATCCTGATTTCTTCGATATTCTTTTGTGCTATTTATAATTAGCATCCCAGTGTAATTATTTAATATCCAACACCTCTTACGTCTTACCCCGCCATAGCCCATACAGTAGGCGTTAGTGTAGGCATAGGGTTATTAATGTTTTTTCTACTATTATATTGGTCAAATTTATAATATTCTTCTAAATGATTCGTCTAGACTGTCTCGGCTTTTCCTTATTCAGAGATATCTTTAGTAACTTCAAATCCACTATCGTAATGACATAACTTTTGAGCCTTTGTTTTTGTGCATGTAGGCCAGGCGCTTGTTAGTTTTAGAACATCAGTTCTTAGCTCAGATGGCATTCTTCTTAGATGGAGACCTGAGGATCAAGATCCCTGTAGGTGGAAAGGAGTGACCTGTGACCCCAAATCCAGAAGAGTAATACATTTGTAAGTGTTAATGCATTCACCTTCTTGTACTGTGTATAATTTCTTGGCTTAGATATTTCCTTGCACAAGACTTACTGTTTTCATGACTAGATACTTCTTGCCATTTGAGTCTCTTTCTCTTTTTTTTGTTTTTCCCTAAATAATCAATGTGCTTACTTTGGTCATGCGGAATACCTTGTCTCGTCTACTTAGGGGGATTGTTAATCTTGAAATATCTGGGGCTTATAGAGTAATGTACGTGGGATTTTTTTTTTGTTAACAACAAACTTTTCAGATTGATTAATTTCCTACTTTCTTAGGTCAATTGGTTTCAAGCTTCTCATGTCTTTGATTTTCAGTAATATATTATACTCTAATGCTTCATGCCAGTTCTTGAATGAAGCTCATATGGTATTTTAAGCTTAGTCTTCATGGTGATTTCATAAGAAGGCAATTTGGCATTCTTTTCTTTCAAATATTTTCAAGAAGTTTGTTGAGCATACGAGGGAGGATCCTGTAACATTATCGGCATGGTATTTTAGAAGAGATTGGTTTGACTCCTTTAGAGAAGACTTATGGTGTTCAAGGCCCTGTTTGCTGGCCATTGTCCCCTTCAAAACCAGAAGCGTTTTCTGTTGTGCTTTCCTTCGGACATGGAGTATATCTCAACATCCTCGTTACCGTTATGACAAGGAGTTTTTCATGGATCAGTCTTTTTGAATAGCTTTCAGAAGCTCTTGTGATGAATAGACCTTAACAGGACATACCCACATAGGGCCCTCATTCCTTGCTAGGTTTCTTGCAAATGGAATTCGTTGTTGTACATTGGAGGAAAGAGGAGAAGTTACTGTACAGGGCTACTCGAGTATTAGATAATATATTGTTGATATAGGTGAGCCAGCTAGCATATCTCTTGGATCTATCTTAATCAGTTGATGCCATAACCTGATCCAAAGCATCGCTCGCGAATCAAAGCGAATCAATTCGCCAATGAACTGTAAATTAGTTGTACAAAGTGTCACACAATACGTGGGTTAGTTTAGTGAACTAACTAGTATTTAAATCAGATGTACTAAGAATTTGGTAAACCAGGTGGTATGCCCTCACAGGATCAAGTTGTTGTGATTAGTGCTGATTTATTGATCGACGGTTTTGTACTTCTCTATCTCCAATTAATTTCTGGTTATTTGCTTCTTGATACCCAGGGATCTTTCGTACCACAGGTTGAGTGGACAAATATCACCTGATATTGGAAAACTTGACCGCTTGGAGATCTTGTATGTATTCTTATTGATATTTATCGTTTTCCTTGTTTTAGAAACCTGTGTGTTTTTTCCCTAACTTCTATGGCGTTCAATTTATATTGCAGAGCGCTTAATAACAATAATTTTTATGGGAAAATTCCCTCAGAACTAGGGAACTGTACGCAACTGCAAACACTGTAAGTCGTTGAGAGTTGTTAATTCTTCCTTTCCATATTTACTGAGTTTTAAGCAAGGTTGGTGCTGTCTTTTTAAACTCTCTATAGGGGTGATGCAAAGAATATCCCTCTCCTCCATGTTCTAAAAAAGGACCCCTTAAGAAGTAAGGAGAAAAGGTAGTTTTCCAAAAGTAAGGAGAGACAAAGCTGACAAGTGATCAGCTAGCTATTTCTGATTAACAATATGAATAAAGGAGGTGTCAAATAGGATAGTCCACAAGCTTGACTTGAAATTATTTCAAGATAGAATGATCAAGGATGATTGTCTGGCTTTACTTTGAGCGACAACAAGCTTTCCTATTTAGAAGGAATATGCCATCTACAGAATTCACTTATCAATTAGTTTTAGATCACATGCTTGCGTAGGGAGGGTAAAAGTTTCTGATATTGCAATATGGGTTTGGATTGACGCAATAACATCTGCGGGACATTGCCCCTATTTAACGTTCAAAAGAGTGCCATCAGATTGTGACTTACTACCCTGATGTGAGTCCGAAAAAGTTGGTAGCAGTATCTGAAAATCCACATCTTATATATGAACAAGGACACTAAAATGTTCTATTATATGATTGACATAAGAGCTTGTATTCTACATATCAAACAATTCTTCAAAAAGAATGAATCTCGTTGATATTTAAAATTAAAAGAAATTGATATTATTGGGTTTCTTTAAATCAATGTTCCGTCATGATCTGGGAATCAGTCTCAGGGTCACATTGTGGGTGTCAGGCCTAATGGTGATGAGGTGCCACGATCCTTGTGTGAAGTACGAAGAAAACATTGTGATGTAGGGTGTTTTTTAGAAGTTCTTGGAAACTATACTTTGTAATAGAAGTTATAGGTAGGAATTATGTTTATTGGAAACTAAAACGATCACTAAAAGCAATACAATGATCACAAGCAATGTTAATTTGGTCACTTTTTAACCAAGTATAGTGCTCTCACGAGTCACGATAATGTATTACGAGACCGGGTCTCGTGTGAGACTTTGCCTTTTTTTTTTGGAAGTTGTATTGCTGATGAGATATTGAGAATGAAGTTATTTAGTTTTTGGATGTCATGAGTAACCTAATAATCTTATCTGCAACATTTACAGATCCTTACAAGGCAATTATTTGAGCTACCAGATTCCCAACGAGCTTGGAAATCTTACTGGACTTCAATATCTGTAAGTTTTTTCCTATTGTAATCGTATTGTTTGGCGGTGGATGTTTTGCTCGAACCTTTCAGTTCTTGCTCGTTTCTGGAGAGTTTATACAGAACCAGAAACTTTTATGCCCCTTATCCTGGATTCTTTGGGTCTCAGTATATGTTATGGCCTACTCCACAATGGCCGTCCTATATGACCTTGCTCATAGTTATTGAGGTGCCTCACAAGTGAAATTAAAATGTAGTCCTACACTCCTACGTGATAGGATAGTCAAATTGATACATATAACTATACAAGGGTCATTAAGACGACTGATGCGGACATAAAGAATATGTTTTCTGTAGCTGGCTCATATTTATGATATGGGTATGTAATGGGAAACGGCTTACTCATGTTTGGTTTTGGGAGAGGTCGCTGAATCATCATCGTCTTGGTGCAAATAGGTCAAAAAACGAAGCCTGATTGAGAAAAATAGACAAGGTAGTGGACAGTGGTGTGCGCGTATTTTAGGGATATTAACAAGTCGTACTGTCACTAAATACATCTACTCATCTAGATGCTTTTGCTTTATGCCCGATGTTCCAAACCGTTAACTAGGTATTAGTGTTTTTAATCTTGTTTGCTGACATATACTGTCACTAAGATTGGGAGATTAGAGCTAAAAAACAATGGATATATTTTTAGCCTAAGCCTCACACGTTATCAACTAATATCATGTCTTGAAGATTAAACCGTCAGCTTGTGTGGATGTCAAACCTATTAACTAACCTTTTGTTATTCATGTTTACGTTTATGATAAGCTGAGAGGCTTTTTTTGTATTGATTTGTTCGAGCTTTCTTATTTTGCAGTGATATTTCAAGCAACACACTTAGTGGTTCAATACCTCCTTCACTTGGGCAATTAAACAAGCTCATTACATTGTAAGTGTCTATAAACCATAGCCATGTATCATGCATTTGCGTTTTAAAAAGCCTCCTCTGAAAGTATATATCTATTGTCCCATGACCTCTGAAGGAATTTGTCTACAAACTTCTTGGTTGGGGCTATACCATCAGATGGTGTGCTGGGGAGGTTTTCTCTCGACTCGTAAGTATTCTGTTGCTTGTTTCCATATGTTAACTTTTTGCGTGTGCTTTGGTCCTAAATATTTCTTTATGGGGCTATTTTACTGCTGCTGTTTTCCTCATGCCTTTTAGTAGTTGGTGTTTCTGGTCACTCTTCATTTTGTAGTCTATTGCCGAGTGTAGTAAGTGTAGTTTAGATTGCAGCCCCTGTGTTGTTACCTCTTTTCAACCAGTAGAGAGCGAAAAATTGAGAGATCGTCAGTTTTCATCCAATCTTTGGTAATATTTTAAAGAATATACTATAATATGTTAAACTTTTAAGTTAGGAGAAGAGAATTTTTGCGGAAGTTGTTAATAGTTTTAAGCTATTGCTGCTGTTGCAATGCTTTGAAACTTTGTTGATATGATAATTTCTTCCCTACACTGTTTGGAACTAATAAGAAACTACCAGACTTTATCTAGGTATAACTTTGAAATGTGTGATGGTTTCAAGCTCTAATCCCTGTTACAATTCTTACTATGTTCGCTTGTAATTCTTTGGAATCGATTCTAATGGTAGGATTTTGCTTCTGCCTTACTCTTATCAGCAATCTGAAGGGACCTATGCTTCTATCATTGTTTTTGCTTATGCAGTTTTGTGGGAAACCGTGCGCTTTGTGGTAAGCAAATTAATGTGGTCTGCAAGGATGCTGATGGAGGATCTGGTGCGGGTTTTGGTGGTTCTACTTCAGGTAATTTTTGCTTAACTGCATACAACCATTCATTCTATTTGTTCAGGCATTTATATGTGTACAGATAGATGATTATAAATTCGTCCAGTGATCCTTTGCGATTTTTTATTTTATTTTTTTTTTAATTTTTTTTCATTCTATGATATGTAGATGACTCAAATTCAAAGAAAAAGTATTCCGGCCGACTTTTTATCAGTACGTCTGCAACTGTTGGAGCATTACTTCTAGTGGCTTTGATGTGTTTTTGGGGATGCTTTTTGTACAAGAAGCTGGGTAAAAACGACGCTAAAGGTCTTGCAATGGATGTCAGTGGAGGTGATTTCTGGTTTATTGACAGATCTGTTTTTAATTTCAATTAGAGAACTACGAGTTTAAACTTGTGGAATAAATACACCTAAAAGTACATGATCTTCTTGCTACAGGTGCATCAATTGTTATGTTTCATGGGGACCTTCCGTATTCTTCAAAAGATATCATTAAGAAACTAGAAAACTTAAATGAGGAACACATAATTGGTTGTGGTGGATTTGGGACTGTGTACAAGCTGGCCATGGATGACGGGAATGAATTTGCGTTGAAGAGGATTGTAAAGTTGAATGATGGTTTTGATCGCTTCTTTGAGAGAGAGCTAGAAATTTTAGGAAGCATCAAACATCGATATCTTGTGAACCTACGTGGATACTGCAACTCACCTTCGTCAAAGTTACTAATTTATGATTACCTATCTGGTGGTAGCTTGGATGAAGCACTGCATGGTAAGTTTTATTATTATAATTATTATTATTACTCGTTGACCTTTGCTGGATTTATTATGTGCAGATCTGTTGTTCAAGATCACTTTCTGTTTTAATTTATTTTGAACTGGATTGATATATCGAAGCATGCTATAGTTTACACGTCAGTTTAGTTTCTCAATCGTGAATTTGCAATTGGCGTATGGGATTTGATGGTTTTTTCTTTTCTTATGTATGAGGCTTATACCCCGTTTCTTGAAAATGTGTCAGGAGGGATCACTATAGCTTTATTAGTGTTTATCCTTGAGATCTTACATTAAACTAAGGATTTAGTTCACTTATTGATCAGTCATGCTGAGTGCATAGTGCCTTGTTAGCTTTGTTTTATGTGCTTATTGGTTATGACTGTTACAAGATATATATACATATTGACTCAACTTTAGCATTTTTAAGTTTGTAAAGTAAAATTGCATTTTGCTTAGCAAGTGCTAGTCTGTCATAGTGTAAGGATGGTCAGCTTATTTTGTCTTTGTCACTGTAAATAATAACTCCTGTTCTAGTGATGCATTCCTTTTCGATCAATCCTTCATGTGTGTGGTCTTATTATTTTTTGTCCTCATACGGACTGAGACCATCTAATACTATACTTGCGCTACATCCACCAAGCAGCTTGGAAAAGTAGAGTGGGCATTTGGCAAAGCCTAATAATTAGATGAAAGTAACACTTCTCTTTGCCCGTTGTTTTACTCATACCTAACCAAGTGACTATGTATGAGCTGTGTGAAGTAATGCATTGTTTATACTTCTAGTGTTTGCATTGGATGTTCTTCAGGTTCTGTCTTGAACTATTAAAAGCAGCCCTTCTGTTTGCTGTATCGCTAACAGTTTAACTCTGATGTGATATACTTGATGGTTTGGTTCTTACGGAGAGTCCTGAAGCATGGTTTTGGCTTATTGTTGCCTTACAGTTTAAAGCCTTCATTAACTTTTGATACATAGTTAATTGCCTTAAAAAAAAAACCTTTGATAATTAATGCACAGGAAAAGGTCTGAACTTCTAGTATTTGTATTATAAGTTGTTCTTCAGGTTCCTCTCTCGAAATTTTGAAAGCAGCGCTTGTGTTTATTGTACTCTGCTAAGAATTTAAGCTGAAAATCTTTGACGAAATCTGTTGTTATGTGCTACTCTGATGGTTTTGTAATAGTCCTTGTGCATTTTATGAATATTTCTGAACTACTTTCTTGGCTCACTGTTGCTCGAAAATCTAAAGCCTTCATCAACTGCTAATAATCAATGTACAGAAAGATCTGATCTTCTGGACTGGGATGCGAGGTTGAATATAATTTTAGGCGCGGCAAAAGGCCTGGCTTATTTGCACCATGACTGCTCCCCTCGAATTATACACCGTGATATAAAGTCGAGCAACATATTGCTTGATGCAAATCTGGATGCACGTGTTTCTGATTTTGGACTGGCGAAATTGTTGGAGGATGAGGAGTCTCACATTACTACCATTGTTGCTGGAACATTTGGCTATCTTGCTCCAGGTTGGTTTTCTGAAATGCGTATTTCTCATATTTATTTTATTTTCTCGGATTAAACAAAAGGATTTGCGAATAAAAGGGCAACTTCTGAGTGATTTTTGTTTATCTGCATGTTCGTCACTATTTACTAATAAGAGAAAACAGTGGACAAAGTATAACTTTAGAGACTGACAAACAGCTAAGACACTCATTGCGGGACAGAGGGACTAAGTAGTGTACATTGTATTACACCGTTACGCTCTCGGCTCTTCCTTTCGTGCCTTTAGTGTAGGACTGTAGGATGTGCCAATTCCCTGTACACGTTTATATTTCCATCTCCTCGCTATCTGTTCACACTCCTTCCGTCTCGCTATAAGCATCACCCCATTTGACGTTGCATGGTCTCCATGACAACACTTCACCATCACTTTTTACATCTGTAATTTTTTATTTCATTTTTAAAATTCCTCCGTATTATCAAAAGTATAATGTCTTAAACGAATTTGTGAAAGCAATTCTAAATATTTATACTCCGTATAAGAATTCATCATTCCATCCATTTCGACCATCTTCCCGTTTCCTTTTTTGGCAGGTTTTTCTTCATGAAATGATACCCTATCCTACCGCCCCCCTCTTGTGTTACTCTTGCCTAAATTTTTGTCCAAAAGCAAATGGAAAGAATTGGATGGGTTGGAAGGAGTATATGTTATGATAAATTTACAGTCAAAAATTTAAACTTCCACTCAAAAAAGTCAAATTGGGTGTTTTACGTTGGAGGGAGGGATTATAAAGATATTTCTAGGGCACCATTTGTGTTTGCTATATGAATTCTTTTGAGCCCTGCCTTGGGTGCGATACCTATGGCTATGGGCAAGATGAAGAAGAGGGTTTGAGCTTGAACAACTTGTTTGTTTGGAATTTTATACCAAGTCCAACCCCGTCACTTATGATTTCAATTGTGCCCATTCTAGCATAAATACAATTATGACAATAAAAGAACTTTGAAATAATGAACTATAAGAAAACTGGAGTAAGGCTGTGTATGTCTTGTATTTCAAATTTTTTGTCTGGATGTTCTGAACTTCCAATTTAATTCGTAGTTTTCTTAACCTCTATCCTCCCTCTCTACCAACTTTGACCTAAGATTTCAGGTATATAAATTATAAAGATTAAAGAACATGGCCCATGAGATTTATTATTCCAATTCCACTTTTCACTTCCATTTCCTATGGAGCCAAAGGCACTCTATTCTTTGGCTATTGAATATTACTCCGTATGAAATAAAGCGAAATGGCTCACTAAATCTTTTGACTCTTCTCCTTGCTTTTTATGTACTTGTTGTTAGAATGTAAAACCTTTATGGTCTATCTATCTTGTATCTACCCACCAAAAAAAAAGTTATTATGATTTGGGCATGCAGTTGTTCTATGCGTGTCATCTGGGGACAGCCTCTGTTGTTTACATAGGCTTAAGGCTGTATACACCCAGTCCCCATACCTTGCCATAGGTGGGAGCTTTCAAGTCATTGTAGTAATTTCAGTTGCTTGCACGGTTGCACTTTACCACGCACCGTTGACAAGGAACTAGAACTATGACTTATAAACCTTGCATTTAAACTGTAACAGCCTAACAGGTGGTGCATATGCTGG
Source organism: Spergularia azorica (assembly GCA_038382645.1). NCBI lineage: Eukaryota > Viridiplantae > Streptophyta > Magnoliopsida > Caryophyllales > Caryophyllaceae > Spergularia > Spergularia azorica. The sequence continues at coordinate 18,834 of JBBYHQ010300647.1, read as the reverse complement.
TGCCTCGGTCACTTGTGTACTACGAATCATATTTTTTTTCTTCTCTGTTTATCTTGAAAGAGTGACCTATGCTACTGTTTGGACTGTGGATCACTCGTTGCATTTTTGGGGAGTTTTGATATCCTTGATTTTACTTTGTTCTGCAGAGTATATGCAAAGTGGGAGAGCAACTGAAAAAACAGATGTTTATAGTTTTGGAGTTCTGGTTCTGGAGGTCTTGAGTGGCAAGCGTCCAACAGATGCATCTTTCATTGAAAAGGGTCTGAATATCGTTGGTTGCGTATGCTATCCCATCTTTGTGCTTTTTGTCGTTCTTGCTATGATGTCAAATATACCATATTCTATTTTCCTAATATTATGTTCACCCCAGTTTTCTAAATTTTCACTGCTCCAATAGCATGATAGTGTTATATGAGGATTCATGTTAAAGAAACAAGAAAAAATGGGAAAAAAAATTAAGAAAGACATAAATTGTAGTAAAATTCCATCACATCACTTGATACTTATTTATGTACAACAAAATATATTTAAACCCCCTTTCCCCGGCTCTTCTGTGGTGAAATTAGATGTATTAGGTTCGTGGTCTAGAGTCTAGACTCCTTGATGTTGAATTGGCTTGTTTCCAATACATGGGTAAGGAGTTTCATATGAGGGTTTGTATCAATCGACCCCAAACTATTTGGGGACTAAGGTTATTTTTTTGTTGTACATAGGTAGGTTTTGTGTTTCGACATCTATTTGGCTAAAGTTGATGAGCCAATATCAATACTGCTCATTGGTCTCACTTTTGCACACTCATCTCAAGACGGATCTTGAATAACACTTAACTGTGGAGTTTGAATTTCTATGCAACAAGTTCCCGTAAAGGAAAAATGTTCCTTCTTAGTATGAGCTTTATTATTAAATAGCAATCATTCTAAGAACTCCTAACAGCTCATCAAATCATAACAATGGGGTTCCAAAAACTCTTGGAACTTCAACTACTAAAATGGATTAACATTTAGTTTTACTGCTGAACTCAATGCTCATATGACATTCGTACAGGTATAAATAATGTACTATTGTATTATGTTTCTTGTTGGCAAGTGACGCCATGTATGGCAAGTATGAGTGCCTCCCTTATATGTTTTTCTCTATTATCGTGTGATTAAGACAAGTTCAGTCAATTCCATTACTGGTTAATACCAATAATAATTTTTACCTGTAGAAGCTCTGAGTAGAATTAATATATTTTTTTTGACGGGCACAATTTAATTTTTATTAATAAACAAATACGTACTTTTTTATCACACTTGTGATCCTGTAACGGTGAATTATTGGGAAGTTCACTCTAACAGTGAAAGGTACTGTCAGTATTTTCTGATGTGGATCAATACCTTTCTTTTTCCCAACCTTATGACTTATGAGCCATTATTAGTAGTGATCGATGTAGAACATGTGTGTCTTCATCTTTTGTCATGTGCATCATTGCTTCAAATGCCTTGGAACTTTGTGCTGATTCTTTTTTCTGCATAAAAGTCCTGATGAGGAATTAACAGTCGGGCACTTACATATGGCTTTGTGCTGCAGTTGAATTTCCTAGTGACGGAGAGTAGACAGAGAGAGATAGTTGATCAACACTGTGAAGCGGTGCAGCAGGAAAACCTTGATGCTCTGCTGTCAGTAGCCATGCAATGTGTCTCTACATCTCCCGAAGACCGGCCTACCATGCACCGAGTAGTTCAGATTTTGGAGTCTGAGGTAATGACGCCATGTCCTAGTGAATTTTATGATTCAAATTCTGATTGAGCTACCAGAGGTAGAAGATATTTGTTCCTTCAACTTGAATCTTCTCACGGAAATTGGGCAATGCAGTGGCTAAGATCTTTCTGCAGTATATGTTATTTATTGACTCTTTTTAAGATCTTAAAGGCAATTGGAAACCGCCTTTCAGCAGCAAGTGAAATGTTGATGGAAGATCTCTGGTAGAATTTTGTCATTCATGAATAGGATTGGCTAAATTGGGAATCAGGATTTTGTTTGAGAGTTAAAGATTGTCCATTTATCTGCCTTCGTTTCGGGATCTTTCTTTTCTTCTTTGCCCAGCATTTGTTGAAGTGTATATACTTATTTGTACAAATTGAGACTGTGCCGCCATAAAGAGCACCATGCTGTTGATCATCTTTGTAAAGTAGAAATCACCAGAATAATTAGCTTGTGGTTGTGAATGTAGACATCAGTGTTGGTAAACTAGTCCAGAAACTGCTGGTCTTGGTCAGTTTTCAAAACTCATTATTGCGTGTATTGATGTATTATCTTCGAATTCTGGCCATATCTTGAGGCACAAGGAGCTACCATCAGTTCACTTTTATGTATCCTCTTGAGCTCACTTCAAATTGATGCCTGTTTCTATCTGTGCTATTTCATCTTTCGAAGAACGTGATCCTCCGAACCGTTTGGACCACCGGCTATGTTTACTCTTATACTGTACTCCGTTTATCTTTGGTTGTTTGGCCGCTTAAGGCCGAAAACTGCATAGCGTGGAATGTACTTGTGAATGATTGACTATCTTCACAGCGAAATTAACACTCGCCGAGACATTGTGGAGCTTGTTTAAGGGAGTGGGACGTTTATGAATCCTCTGCAGACTAAAATGTTCTCTTTAAACCTCCCTTGCGTGTGGGAGACGCATTGTCCATTTCTCGTCCAATCCTGGTTTAGAGGTCTAACATTATATCTACAACTAACATCTTGCAAGAACAAGCATTGCTCGTTCGACAAACTGACCATTCACACAAACGTGAGATGCAAGCAGTTCCCTTCGCTCCGTCAAGGCGGAAATCATGTACAGTTTAGTAGCTACATGTCTGAACAGATTTCAAACAAATCGGATACTGGCATACTGCAGTGTCCCGAATACAGCCTTCAAAAATCATGCCCAGCCCCTAGGAAATCAGGGTTCATTGGTTTTCTTTTCTTAACGACAGCAACTTTGCCCAAGTAGCCTGGAACATGGATGAAAAGAAACATCGCACAGGCCCATAAGTAGGTTTTTCCATTGTAGATATCAACCATCTATAGTCAGATGATGCAGGCTCAGAGAGTGGCTCCAGAAATTCACACTTGGCCAAGATTTCAGGAGGTGGTACGCCAGCAACGAGGTTGGTTACCAGCTTTGGTGCACCCTTAGGGAGATCTTTGGAAGCATCTGATGGTAGATTTACTAAGGCAGATGGGGACGCACCAGGGAAAACTCCTTGCTTAAATGGCAGCTCTCGCGCAGGTTGTAGGCAGAAGTCTAACCACTGATAAATCAGTGGCGATGGCCCTCTGATTCGTCCTCCAAGATTCTCTGATTCTGGGCATTTGGTTGTGGCAGGGACAGCCTGCGAGTTTGATGGATGACAGAAGGTTAAACAAGGTAGCTGTCAAGTTAGAACACAAAATCATCAAGTCATTAATCAGACTCATGCCTGAAAAAGGCCTGCAAGAACAAAAAGGTTGGAATGCCTGATGCTAAAAGAGCTGTGTCCTACAGTTAAAATAAATCCCAAGGATAACTGAAGTCTGTGTAAAGCAGAAATGGACTGAGGACCCGAATCTGTTTCTAGTACATTTACCATTGGGAATCTAGAAAGATCAAAACACGAGTAATATTTAATAGTGGCATTGAGTTTCTCGACCACTTGCGTAAAAAAAAGGACAACTGGCACCAAATGATCAATCCTCAATAGTACTACCTCAGAAGACAGAACAGGTATAACCGCAGCATTGTTTAGACTTGAGAAGATAGTGTGCCATGGGCAACCTTATAAAGACAGGCTTATATTCCAACCTACCTCCCTCCTTCCCTCCTTCCCTCGCCCCTTAATTCCTTCTTTCCATGCGAGTTGAACAATCATGGACTAAAATCACGAGTCTTACATAGTACCGTCAACAAATTCTTTTATTTTGATAATTTCCAAAAAAAAAGTGGGAGTTTAGTCATTAATGTTTTTTTCTTTTTTAGGGAAGGAGCCAATACTAGTATGTTATAGCCTAAGATACATAACCTTCTACATATTCGTTATTCACAACAGAGGCTAATTACATCCCAACTCTACTCGACAATAGCCTATGACCCTTCAGCCTTGTGTTTATGTATTGATTATTTTGTTGAGCATGTATACTGATTTACCTTGTGTCGTGGTTCACTGAAGTACACAACGACATTGTCTCAAGTTAATTTGGGATGGACTAATATGAACTGTCAGTACATTACTAGAAGAACTCTCGTCAGTCATGAGTACTATAGAAGAATCCATTAGAGATCTTCTCCGAGTACATGTTGACACTTGACAGTGTTGCACAAGTCCTCGAGGCCTTTAGCCTTACATCTCCCCATCTTACTTGTTAGTTATTTTACGAACTCCCACGAGAAGCTCCCAAATCTTGTTTCTCCAACCAATATTATTCTCCCTACAAGTTTTAATAGTATCTGTTGTCTGACCTCAAGAACCTAATGCTACCTACAAGTCTACAACCTCCTTATCAGATATACTTATACCTGTCATAAACCTACCATAATTTGCCAGGGTGATTATATCCTACATATGCAATTTATTTTGTTTCCCACCAGAATCATCATAATCTTCTTGAGTAGTATCAAGACTATCAACCTTTTGCACACATAGCACATGGCCAACGTGAACCCATCCATAAAAGACTAGTGAGGCGTTAAAGTGTTATGTTACATAACCATATGACCATTCAGTTGTTGCGCATCCATATGTCAGCTTATCAAATAAAAGGAATTGGTTCAGAATACCATGTGGTATAAGTGAGATTATAGGCAATTAAGGTGTCAGTGTCAAGGGTTTGCAGAAACATACCCATAAATCGGCCCACAAGCTAGCTCCTGACTTGGGAACAACAACTGCAACATTTGAAAGCCGCTTGGCAGCAGGAAGGATGTCACTGCTCCATCCAACAGCCACCCAAGCATCACCAATGCTAAAGGCTTTCAGATAATTCCCGCTGTCAAATAGCAGTACCTACATTAAGGCCACTCGGAATGTAAGTGATCATGCGGTTCAACCACATAAAGCCACTTGGTAAGATGTGATTATTAAGGTAACAAGTACAAGGCAACTGCCTCATCAGTAGTACTATGAAGCAATCCTGTCCTTCGATAAAAAATGAAAATACGAAGCAGCAGAGAGTAAAAGGGCAGCCCGGTGCACATTGGCGTCCCCGCAAAGTGAGGGTCTGGGGAAGGGTCCCACCACAAGGGTGTATAGAGGGCAAGCCTTCCCTTGTCACTTTTTGGACAAGAGCCTGCTCCCAGGACTTGAACCCGTGACCTATCGATCACACGGCAACACCTTTACCGGTGCGCTAACACCTTTACCAAGCAGCAGAGAGTATGACAGATGAATTGATGACTAACCAGAATTTTCAAAAGTAACAATGATGGCAAAATGGATTTAAAAGTTGGAATCAGAAACAACTTTTGACTGTCACCACTAAACAAAATTGCACTATTGAACGAACTCTATGCAACAATAAAGAGATCAAAGCTTTTATAAATATAGCATACAAAGGGTGGGAAACACGAAAAAGGCAGATAAGTATACAGCCAAAGAATTTATCCAATCATGAGATGAGGTTCCATATCCCAATATTCGAACATAACCCAAAGTCAACTCTCTATAGTTTAAGCACAATATGTTGCAGTCTCTAGTTGATAATTCTTCAAGTAAGGATGAAAACATAAACACATTACTTTCTCATCCTTTTCCTCCTCAGAGTGATACCTGCTTTGCAAGCAGAGCAAGATGCTCCTGTACAGCACTAATCCCACCAGGAATCTCTTTGTTGATATTATTGGTGTTATATGATCCTCCACTATACTTCAACACAGCCCCGATGATCTCTCGTGGACAATCAATCATAGATATTCTCCCAGAAAGCTCAGGGCGCCATAAATCTTTCCAGTCCTACAGAAATACAGAATTTGTAAAAAGTAGTTTTCTGATTTCAAAAGTGAGGTCAAAGCCTATAACATTTTTCACTTAGCATGTGTAACATATCATTGCCCTTCTGATACTCAGCAAAGAGAATGTGCAAAAACGTTATGGTAGGATTAGCTGTGAGCACATTAACATTAACAAGAAGTAGCACGACGTAATGATTACAAGACCATCAAATATTTAAATGAATAATCAAAGCAGGGAACCCTATCATGGTATATGCCTACAAGTACTGCCACAAAAAGAACAATGAAGTAACAAACACACCTTCAGACACTACATTTTTTTGTATATCATTTCTGAATGAAGAATAAGATAATATCAAATCAGAAAAGGACGAACAGACCAGAAGCCCTCATATGCAAACATAACAAAAAAAATCCTGATTCCAGTGTATAAATGTGATTGGGATACATTTAGATTCCCCACCAAGAAGCTAGGAACATATCTCTCCAGTGATAAGTTAATTAATCTGTCAATTCCCAGGCATTCATGTCTCATGGTGATTATGAGGCAGTTAAGTGATCTGTGAGTATTATAGTTGAGTTTGGGTAGTTGACACACCCTCATGTGCAAACCATTACAAAGAAGCCCAGTTGTACTGAATGAACGTAATTGGAATTCGCCTGGAAGCACCTGCAGCTTTAGCTCAGGGAAAAGCTAGAAAAGCAACCCTTCTCCAACAAGTTGACACCACACAGAGCCATCACTCATATAGATAGTAGTAAGTTCCCAATTTTGTTGATTAAGCACATACGTTCTTCAAATGTCTTAAATTTACTAGGCTTGGTAAGATAAATAGATCACGGGAGGGGATGTGCTAGTGAAACAGAAGAGGTGGAGACTTTTACAGATGCGGGGCTGAGCTTTACAGTATATACAGACTCTGTAAGCGAGTGTACAAAAAAATATTATGTCGGAGTATTACATCCGGCCATCCCTTCCATGTGAAACTTCAAACATAAACTATCCACGACAAACTTTGGGGAGTTTTTCGTTGACAGAGACAGTAAATACTACTGTAGATTTAATCATGTCACCACACCTCTGGTCAAATAAGTACCTTTTTTTTTTTTCATATTTCTTAGTGCAAATAATACTGAATAAGATTTGGTACTGCTGACAACGAGCTACTATATGAATTACCTCTCTTTTATGTCAAATTTAGGCAAAAGAAGAGAAACACTTCAAACTAACCTCTATTGGAGCAAGTCCAAGCTTATCAAACTTGCTCTTTTTATATGCTATGACCATGCTACCCCATCGGTATGGAACAGCCCACGTCCTGCCTTTAGGATCAACCTTCCCTTCATTATTCCTATGCAAATAAATCTGAATTTCTTTAAGCGAAAGCAAGAAACCTTACACAAGATATGTAAAATATCAGATTTCAGATGAAATGTGCAAGTACTTATATAGATAATGGATCAGAGGAGGATGGAGAGAAAAGCACATAGGTGCGTGAAAGATAATCTTGGGTAACATATACAAAGAACACTAACAAGCCCATAATCGGTTCAAAAGCCCTTTAGACCAATTTACAATAGTTAGTTAGCTCAACCATTTCTTCTGTGATAGTGGTGAGGGGAAAGATGCTTAGGCTGGGACAAAATTCAAAATGACATGTGCTGCTAGTGAGGATGTCCAAATTGTTCCGGAAGTAAAATGTTGAACAATGAATATGTTATAAACTTTGATAGGAAACATGTCCACAGCATTGAATTATTTCCCAGGTTTCTGAAAAAACAAACACTACAGCTGAAAAGCAGCCAGATTATGTATCCCTTTACCTTCCATTTATCAGGTAAACCCCTAAACCAATCATAGTCCTCTGCGAATTGCATTGGCTCAATCATAGTTTTGCCAATTGCAAGATCAAGCCAAGAGTCGCCAATGGTGATGAGATCGGCTGTCTTTGGAGAAGTATCAACTTTACTCAAGGATCCTAGAAGCTCGGAAAAGATGCCTTCAAGACTTCCACGGAATTGAACACTCAACTTCAATCTTTTTCCTTGAGATTGAATAAAATCCTACATATAAAAAATTATGTAACATATGATTTCTTACAATTCCAGTTAACAAGCAAAAACGACTGAATTAGCGAAGTAGCGGATCTGCAGACCTTGATCCATGCAGGTGGTACAGAGCCCTGTAGAGCAACTACCCGTAAAGGGACAGTCAGAGCATATGTCTTGGATTTCCAGTTCTCAAATTCTGGATCCAGCTGTTCATCTTCAACATTTTTCACATCCCCTATAACGTTATCTGAATGCAAATAAGCAAATCCTATGACAATTTTTAAGAGAAATGCAAACAAGGGAAAAGAGGATAACGAAGTTATCATCAAAACATAAGCACTTGACAAAGAAACCCATAAAACACTTTATATAATCTGCAATCACGATGAGACAATACAAATGATTAATTCCTTGCATTAAATCACACCCATATAGGACTTTGCATGAGATCTGATTAGCTTCCAATTGTGAGCTTTTTGATATCTCATTTTGTAATTGTTGTTATAAAGTAATAAGCTACTTTTTCATGCAATGATAAAATTTCGTTGCCACAACCTTTTGGTCCTATCAGTCCTCTACACTAATTCAAAATTGAAAGACGGTAAAATCTTAAGAAAGAGTGTGTTTGAAATCTCTAAACCACTTCACTAAAAGGATACTTGGTACAATAGAGCAACAACAGCATAATTGCCTCAGTGCCTGAACGCAAAAATTATGAAGCCAAGGGGAGATTTTAGCATCTTCACCCCCACATCACACTGTATTTTTTTTTATATAAATAAACAAAATACCTCATTGATTTCAGGTGATTTTAGCCGATGGAAATCTTTTTATTTATACCCTAGTTACAAAACAGGAGTTGGTGCCTCAAAAGCCCCCACCAATCAGCGGCTAAGGAAGGTCGCATGAACAAGACAAGCTATTTCTGTAATCTGTATGATCCAAAATGAAAGATTGCATCGACCAACTACTATTTAACATTATCAAAAGCGCAGACAATTTCGAAATGAAAATAAACACAAGTCTGATCTGTAAAAAATAACACATACCTTCAGCAACATTCTCCTCTTGCACAGGCCGACTCTTAGCATCAACAATAGCAAATGCAGTAGATCCCCTCACTGACAATGAAGATGCGAAGATGCCGAGAGCAACAAACAGCAAAGAAGAGGCAGAGAGCTCAATAACAGCACGAGACAATTTGAGCCACTGGCTAGAGGATCCTGACACCGACGAATTCCCACACGATTGGCAGCCAACCAAAACTTTCAACTTAGAAAAGCCAAGATGACTACGACGAAACACTACCAAAAGTCTACCACTACCAGACCGCGAAAAAGGAACCAAAAAATCAGGGTTTGAGAAATGGATAGTTCGGCGAGGCACCGAATTGGCTGATAATAAGTTCATTCTAGAACCACCATTTAGGATTAAGGCCATCAAAATCTCAAAACTTCATTCATAAGCTGCAATGCCCACCTGTCCCATAAACACAAGATTTCAATTTTCTGAACAATTGGGTATAGTTATAACGAATTTGGGAGGGGGGGACAAAAAAAGTTACTGCAGAACACATTGTGAAATTACCCATATTCAGTAAAAATAATCAAATTCATTCTCTAATTTACCTTGTTAACAATAAAGCCTAATTTCAGTTTCTCTACAAAAATCTGGGTGTTCAATTAATCAAGTCACTACCAAAAAAAAATTACCCATCAATTTGTTCAAACCAAGAACACAACTTTCCATTCTAACACTTCATCCCACATTCATATGAAGCATAAGTTTGATTAAAATGTAATCCAAATTTTAAAATTATCAACTTTCTGACAAACATTTCAGCAGAGAACTCTATGTTCAAAATCAACACCACAGAATAAATAATTCTTAAAATTCTGATTTATCAACAATGCAGTTTTTGGAATAAATTTATATGAAAATGCTCAGTTTATTAGGAAGAATAAAGTAGTGCTTTGGGAAGTGTTTACTTACATGGAGATAATACAGAAAATTCTTGAGTCAGTGTTTACTTACATGGGTCAAATGGATTCCAGTATTCTGGGGAGTTTGCTCAGGAAATCAGACGAGCAGGAGAGAGATTGGATTTATAATCGGGGTCCGAAAACCAAATTGACTTTGCGCTTCTTGTATCGTGAATTAGCAATTTTCATTACGGGTTATTTATAAACAACGTCTCTATATTCTCAACTTAGGAGAAAACTTCTAAAAGATGTTGGGTTGGGTGAGTAAAGAACTTCCACGCGGAAGGTAGGAGCCGTCACACGGTTGCAATCCTGATGTTTCTTGTCATCCAAACAAATCTCATTTTGGTACTTCATGAGACATATTCATATAAAAATCCACTATAAATTGAAGAGAGAACGACTATTGACACTCCATTCACAATATTTTAACCACAACTAATGATTAGTGGGAGTGCCCTGAGTACCTAGATGGAGTGCAAATAGTTCTTCTCAAACTGAAAATGACGAATTAAATAGTTGACTTTACATACATAATCTAATTTCATGTACAAAATAATAATGGTGCGACCCTAAATATTTCTTCACGTTACAATTTACTTCACTGTTGTACGTACTAGGTCACCGTATGCCAGTATAGGTATAACACTCCTATTGGACTGTTTGAAGAACCACCAAAAACCTGCTCAATATGATTTGATTCTATACAACTTCTCTCTTGAATTTTCTGTCGTAACTCAGTGACATACAAAATAATCAATAGATCGCGTTACAAGCTATACAAGATTTTATACAAGCGTCCACAAAGAAGATGATCACTGCTTCTGGCTCGTCTGAGAGATGCTGCCCGAAGGAAACCATCCAGTTTTACCATTGCATTCGCCTTTCGCCCAACCAGCCGGAAAAACCTGATCATAGAAGTGAGAAGTAGAACTTAATTAGTATTACTACGATCAATAAACACGCAATGTGTGCATATATCGTTGCAGGAGAACACGAACCTGATGCACAATGACAATTTCATCCGCTAAGAGATTTAACTCTCCTTCTGCTTGACCATCGAATGGGTGTATAACCTACAAGAGACCCAAGGTAAACTAATTATAAAACAAGCAGTAGAGTATACAGGAGTAAGCATGCTAAGGAAAGCCGGAAGGGAAATCCAAATACTGATTTTCAATCATTTCAAGAACTATACTAGATCTTATGTATGAGGATTACTCCGTTTGCAGATTCCTGGCCCTAAATAATGTCATTCTGAAGCTAGCTATGTGAAATCAGCTGCAAATGTGTAAACGAGATAACTCTTGATAAGGTGATTAGACAATACAATTACACGGGGGTAGGAGACGGTAAAACTATTTATAAAAAGAATTGGCAGTTCTCAGAGATAGATGAGAATACACCAAGCTATATATTTATATCTAGGGGAAGCTTCGCATGCAGTTTGTTGTTGATATAGTTAGTTCTCGGTGTGTCTGTGCACATGAGACAGAAAGTTTCATGTAAGGCTACTTTTTACACGCAAAAATGAATGCTCGCCTCAGGTTGCCTTAATTAGCATCATGTACTCTCTCGAGTAACTTGAGAAATGTAAGCTTCATACATTACCCTCTATTAGAAGGAGCAAATTGGAAGGGACTCCAATGGGAGTGAAGTTTAACTTTGGGAGAAGATGGTTATTAACTATTCAGTATAAGGATAATCCCACTCGTTTTCTGAAAAACTGAACCCCAATTAAGTAAATCAATCTTTTTAGGATGGAAGGAGCGTTACTTAACCATGAACTCCTGTTAGTGCGTCCAAAATGTCAGTGATATGTCCTTCAAAGTTATTTTCTAACTCCTGCCCCATGGTTCTAAGTTCTAACCACAGATCAGGTTAACAGATATAAAAGGTTTAACTTGTGTCGTTATGCCTCTGCCCCTAATACGTTCTTTCCATATCCTGATAATTCACATATCTACTAGCCGCATTCTTCAGGCAAGAGGAAGGGTGAAACAAGAAACGGGGACAGCAGAGGAAAGAAACATAAAGAAGACAAGTCAATCGTAAAAGTTTGAAAAATCTCACTTTTGCAACAAAGTATGCATCATCTTCAAGTTTAATTTCATGCTCCTTTTGCCCATTTAAATCGGCATGCCCAGTTTCCAGTATGTGTGACTGATCATCTTCAAGTTTGGTTTCACGCTCCTTCTGCCCATTCAAATTGGCATGTCCTGTTTCCAGTATGTGTGACTGTTCATCTTCAAGTTTGATTTCATACTCCTTTTGCCCATTCAAATCAGCATGTACTGTTTGCGGTATGTGTGACTGGCTCTGCATAGCCGCTGTCGCTGAATGAGATGGTGACTCAGTATGTTGTTCCACTTCAATCATCTAGGTTTATAATCAAACACATGACGCAACAAAAAAATTATCAAAAGATAAAAGAATGATAGAAAAACATTGAAAGCCAGCTCAGCCGCGCACACGCACACCCACAATAAAAAGCTTTTGCAATAAAATCATGCAAAGAAGAAAACACACCCCCCCCCCCAACAAAAAAAAAAAAAAAAACAAATGTAGAACTAAAAATTTCAGTATTTTCCTCTCCACAGAGGCATAATCGAATGTAAAAGTAAAAAAATTAATAACGAACCTCAGCGTGTAACTTCTCCAGGATAGTAAGAATGTTGCGATGAAAAGATCTCTCAGCATTTACCTGCAAGATCCATTGACCAACATATTCAGTACAATGAACCATCTAACAAAAGTAATCAACTTTTAACGGTTAAAAGAAGACTTTTATAATCGACGATATTGAGATAGAGAAACTCAAAGATACATCAGCAAATTATACAACTTTGCCTTAATTAACAAAAAAGTTCAGGCATTTTTCTAAAGCAAGGACAATACTTCTATGATGTGTGCTACATACGTTTTGGCACAATACGAAATTCAGTCTTCATATAGGTCAAGGAAATGACACATAAATTAATCCTTATATGTCAGTACGAATATTAGACTTGGAAATGTCTATGTAATATGATTTTATCACGATGTGACTATTTATCACAATATCATCACAGTGGTCACTGCAGATTGCAGGTAAACATCACACAGATGTTCCATACAAATATGCTGTCTTCTGGGTATCACTTATGTGCTAAAAAGGTACAATACTAACCCTTAAAGAAGCTCCTGTTCTTACTGCTAGGATGTTTTTAGCTTCAAGGAAAGTGGTCTTTTCAAGCTTGAAGACAAACGGTGTTCAGTGGAATGGCAACTTATCGCTATGAGCCTATGATTCTACGAACGGTACTTACTTTGAAGCCTGAAGTGTTGCGGAATTAACAAGCTCCAAAATTTTCAGGCCATCCCATTGAACGACTTCTATTCAATAAATGGCATCTACCAGGACAAAATTGTCTGGTCATCTACTGTAAGTCTGTAACTATAGGTCCCTTGCAATGATTCTTCTCAACGTAAGAAGCCATTTCACAATAAGGAAATGTGAAAAGGTAATTCTAGGAGGATCAGAGCAAAGTCTATGAGTAGCATTTGATTTTTTTCTTCTTGTTGCATGAATGATGGAAGAAAAATAAATCACAAGTGGTAGAACTCGGGCTAATTAAGAACATCTGATGAGGAAGTACAAGCTATACCATATAAACAAGCCTTTGGAAAGTCATCTTTTGCTGCTGAGCCTCAACGGATAACATTGCAGAGGAAGCTTCTCGACCAAGTGACGTCAACTTTGATCGAAGTTCATCCAGTTTGTCCTCCGCAAGTTGAAGTTTGATAGATTTTTCGCCAGATTTTAGACCCTCACTGGGCTTTGATCTAAGTCTTAGAACTTCAGCTGCCTAGTAAAAAACACAAAAACCGTTTAGGATATACGAAAACTGATAAAAGTTATCTATCAGAATATATAACTGGTAAATACATTGTAAGAAATTATAACCTGAGCTTCCACGTCTTGCCATAACCTTTCATACCGCCGGATCAGAAGTCGACCATCCTCAAGCTCAGCACTTCTTATCAGAGCTCGGAGCGGCTTGCAGACCTAGACATTGCACCAAAAACATTGTAGGCATAAGAATCCGAAGTAATCTGAGAAAACTTTGACGAGAAACAAAATTGCAAGAGTCTAAGTAAAACAAAGCACATATGAGAGGGGCTAGGACTTGTTCATTAATGGGATTAGTGGGGTCCAGACCAGTATCTGATCCATAATCAAACAACACCTTTTAGATGGGGATTAGTTTTAAGAAGTTGAAATTCTCTCTATGAAAACAACTGGACAGTCATATATGAAAACAAGTCTCTCATTTTGACAACATGCTACAAAGTGAGATGAACTGCTGTCAACGACAACCATAGAAATTTAAAAGCCAAAACCTTGGCTTATTTGGTCAGTGGTGGAGACAAAGTACACAAATATTACCAAATATCAGGAGAGGGTACAACATCGCATTATAATCAAAGAGCACTCTTTGAGACACTATGGATTCACAAACATTAGAGAACCAACACTGACATCTGAGCATTCACAGGTTGAGATACCCACTTAAAATAGCACTATGGCTAAAGATAGTTTGTTTAGCCTATGATGGACACTTTAGTAGGAGAGAACCTCCACTAGAGTGTACAGAATCATGTATTACCTCCTCATCATAAACTCCACGCAAGGTCTCTTTCTCCTTAATCACTAAAGTGCGAGAGGCACGGATGAGCATGGCAGCTTCTGCTAATGAGGAAGTACTGCATTGATTGTCCGTTTCATATTTGCAACAGTCTTGAACAAATCTGTTATCTGAAAATGAAATCAAACTGCTTTAGCCTCAATGCAGCGACAATCAGCATACAGAGATTGTAGAGCAAGCTTTTAGCTCACCTGTCTCAATTTGCTTTGAAGTCAGTGATATAGTTCCATCTACAGCATGCACTATATCCTTCTCAAAGTGCTGGCACCGTATAAGAAAGAGATAAGCAACTTAATTATAAGCTCTTACATCAGTCAACTCATGGAAATGCATTACTCATAGAATACTAGGAAGTCACTTTTTTAGAGGACAATCACTAAAGACAGAGTATTGTACCTTAGCTGCTCTTGTAGAACTGTGCAGATTCCGAAGTTGATGAAGTCGTGCAGTTTCTGCATCATCTGCCACAAAAGCTTCACCATCAAAATGCCCTAATTGTCTAAGAAACGCCTGTAAAGGTAGTCAGTAATCAGATGCCATCAAAGCAAACTAACAGAAAGGCATAAATATCATCTCCTAGAGATTAATCCTATATTCATACAGCAATCGACACCCAGCTTATAATCCACTCGTGTGTTGCGTAACAACCTGATATTATGCTTCATATTCACGTCTTTTCTTATCAATTGGCTTCCCTTGTACGGCACAGTCAAGATAAAGAAAAACCCACAATTGTTTTTGGGGAATAACTGATTAACTGATATTGACATTATATCATCATCGACTCAATTGAAATCCTCCTTCAAAGGCCACTTATCCCCAGACTCACTTTTTTGCTACATGTTCTTCACAATAAACTACAATAACAACAACATTACCCCAGCGACTCAAAAGAAGTTCGTGCCTAAGCAAGATAGGGCGAAAGACACAATCTTAACAGTAAATGGGCAGCCTGGTGCACATTGGCGTCCCCCCAACGCGAGGGTCGGGGAAAGATAATCCTTACAGTACCCCAGTAAAAGATGTTAAGGGCATACAAGTTCGTAATTAAGTAGCACAACAATATAATACTGTCATCATATTTTCCTACATACACCCAACATTTCCAAGAAATTTACCCCATTGAAATTCAATGAACAGTAAAACCACAAAAAAAATTGAGCACCCAACTCCCCAATAAACCCTCAAATACTTCATCTAGATGTTAAGTAGTTCCAAATTTCCAATGATCACATATGCAAGGTAAAAACTCTAGCTTAATTACCAAATTAAGAAATAATTACTGCTACAATTCATATGCCCAAAAAGAAATGAATTTTTCTTATTACTGCTAAGAAAAGAAATGAAATTCATATGCCAAAAGAGGAAACCTGTTGCTGTTTGGTTACTTGATCTCTGAACTTGCTAGCTTGTCTTTTAAAAGCTTCCATATCACACCATAAACAAAAATGAACACTCCTATTTTTTTGGTAATACTATTTTTGGGATTGTTTGAAGAATAAAACCTCAAAGATGACAACTTTATATTAAGAACTGGGTTTGCAACAAAAAGGTATGTTCTTTTGAGTTCTGACAGAGGAATTTTTTTTGGGATTGAAGTGGAAAAGTTGGAAAGTGTATTAAGACTTTAATTTAATTTCAAGGGATTAATAAGCTAGAAAATAAATAATTAATTAATTAAAGTTTCAGATTCTTGAAACTATGATGGGCCAGGTGTCAACCACTACGCAAAGAGAATCCTGTTAGAGACAAGTTGAGAAACATCAAACATTCCAGGCCAAAGGCCAAATAGGCAAATAGTTGGTGTTTTGGGTTTAGTGAGAGTAAGACATTTGATGAAAGCTTTGATTTTACACCAAATGTACATACTTTTGGGGTTAGTGAGAATGAAATCAATGAATATTAACGATAGTAATACTATAGACAAGGGTGTAGGGGCCCAGATTATTTCGCGACTTCCAACCAACTTTTTGTAATTTATTATTTATAATTAATGTATCAATATGTTTTTATAAGTAAAACTTTGATAGAATACAATAAAGTTTCTTAGTGCTTGTTTGATAAGGAGTTTGATGGAAAGCAAAGAAAATAAAATTTACAACTTTGCAATGCTTGGTTTATAGGAAAGCATGGGAAATAGAAGGTGTTCCGGTGAAAAACGGAGGATCAAGATTTGTTGAAGGACGGGAAGATGATTAGAGCTTGCCTTGGGAAGGAGGCCCTTGGTCTGGCCCTGCAAGAGAAATGTAGCTAGCCTCGGGATGTGTCCGAGTAAGACGCCTCCGATGCCTAAGTTAGATGGGTACTTTGTCTAAGGAGAGAGAAAGTAAAGAGAGAATGGGGAATCTCCCCACTAAATGTGTTACCTCATTTTGTGCCCCCAAGGAGCTATTTATACTACTCCATGGCTCCATGCAAGTGGCACGTGTTGGTCCTAGGCCCTTTGGACCCAAGTTGGGTCTTTAGGTTCTTTGTCTCATTTCCGCTCAATTAGTGTAATCGGACCTACGCGTCCCAACCAAAGGAAATGAAAGAAATTGATCTATTATTTAAAAAATCATATCAATTTTCTCCCGAAACTGGCGGAGTTGGACAATAGTTTCCTTCCATTTCCTTCAAAGTTCTAGTATTTAAAGATTGTAAACCAAACAGGTAGTTCCCCTTCATTTGTCTTCATTTCCTTTCTTTTCCAAATAGTTCTTTCCATTCATTTCCTTTGGTAATTTGTACCAAACAAGCTAATAGTAATTGTGTTTCGACAAGTTTCAATGATACTATTGATGGTAGATTTCGATACGGCATCATTTTCTCCGATAACAATATCATAACATAGAGGTGTAAATGTGTAATGCCATAATTCGATCTTCGATATCACTTTTAACTTCATCTATCTTAATAGGGATTTATCAACCGGATCGCCTGAAGGTTCTTGACTCGCCTTCGGCGGACTTGGTGAGGATTATGCATCAGGATTGGAGTGGGGTTTCACGGTTTCGGTCCATTTCAGTTTAGTTTTGTGATGTTTCAGTTTTACTATTATCTTTGTTGTTCGGTTTTTTTCCCCGCAGTTTGACCACCAAAAGACTTTAATAGTTGTATCTTTTTAAAATCTATTATTATATAATTTGATCTTCAATATTTGGTGTATTCAATACTCATTATCTTCACCAATAACTGATTATTAACATAGGGAAGGGTGCTCGACAAATACCGCAAAGCACCATCATAAATCATATATAAACAACTTAAATTATTGTTTTCTAACATTATGTATGGTTGAGATTAAGGCTATTATGGTACTTTGGGGTACTTGTCAAGGACCTCAGAATTACTCTAACACTAGATTGCGTGCCCGGCCCGCGCCCGGGCTACCTACTTATATTGTTTATATATACGTTCCATAAAAATGTAGGTTTATTTTTATTATAATATTATTTGAAACGATGCTTTACATGATTTTTTCCTTTCAACTTTGGTCACCCGTCATATTATATTATTATTTATTTATATTAATTCATTGTAATTTTATTTCCTTTCTACTTGTACGTCACTCGTTATATTATTCCATTCATTCCATATCCCGTAACCCGTTATACTATTTCATTCCCATTCCACTATCACGTCACCCGTTATGCTATTTCATTTTTTTTTTCAGTATCCCATCACCCTTTATATCACATAATATTTCAATTTATTACTATAAATTAGCTAACTTATCATTACCATATCATGTTTTCCATATAATAGTTGATAACCACCATATTATTAATATTTTACGTAGAATTTCCATATCCTAATATTTTAATAATATTTATTTCTTCTCATCCAATAGAATTGTGCCAAGTGTCCATCAATGAAGGGTTGTACTCGGCTTTTATAATATATACTAGTTTGCATGCTCTTGCCACGTCGTGACTATATATTTATATTGTTTATACTCGTTTTATAAAAAAAATATGTTGCCTTATCTTTGTTCTAATAAATTACTGTAATGATTATTTTCCATAAATTAGCTAATATTATACTACTCTATAATAATTTATTACCATATCCTAACCAATAATTGTATATAATTCTATTTTTATGTTCTATCCAATTAATGTATGATAATTTATTACCATATCCTAACCGATAATTGTATATAATGCTATTTTTA
>JBBYHQ010300631.1:0-19504 GCA_038382645.1 Spergularia azorica | reverse complement strand
CCAGCCAAATCATGCTCCATATAATCAAATACAAGGTACAAACTACAAGACATTCTTGAGGTCACTAATCCTTGAAGTTTCACAACATTAGGATGATCCAGTCGACGCAAAATCACTATCTCTCGAGCCATAAATCTTACACTCTCTGGCTCCAAATTATCAAACCTCACCTTCTTAAGTGCCACAATCTTCCCCGACAACATATCCCTCGCTTTATACACATTGCTGTATGTTCCTTGCCCAATCTACACATCACAATCCAATACATATCACAAATCATAATTCATTTCATGTCACAAGAGTTCATATATAATACAACGATTCAACAGCAAAACCTACATATTTACCAGCATATTCACAGCATCTTTCACCTTCCTAAGGCAAACTACTGACATAACAGATCCTGAAGTTAAAAAACAAGACACTGTAAAACCAAAGACTGAACACCACCACTAAATTTACATGTAAAAGAAAAACAATTCGAATTCGACATACATCAAAAAACATTGTCTTTCTTCCCCTTTGGGTAGCATAACAAGACTTACCAAGAAAGCTACATACCAACACATCCAAAACATCACAAAGGCTATGCACAAGCACTACTCATAACATTCCTAGCCCAAAATTAATTACAATTACCAAATTAAACCACATTACAATAAACCAAATTTATCTACACATCAACTAAAACCCTCGTAATTCTATTTCCTTTTTCATAACTAAAATAAATCTCGAAACTTTACCAGCTAAGCTAACTGACATCTATTTCCGAAAATGTCAACATTTCATTACCTTACTAAGTTTCTCAAAGGAATCAGCACGGCGAGGGGTCCACCCATTAATAGCCTCACCAGCGACAGCCGAAAGCCAAGACGGCCAACCGGCAGCAACCTGCTCACCATGAACATTCTTAGGCGGATTACTCAACCTCGGGTTCGGTGGCCCCACCGATTTCTTCCTTTCTCTCTCCCCATTATTCACCTGCTCCACCACCCCATTCACCTGCTGTACCACCACACTCCCTTTCTCTCTCCTCTCCGACACCGTCTCCGACGCCGCCGCCGATACTTCCCTCCCAAACACACACCCCATTCTTGATCCCCCCCTTCCCAAAACCACCACTTTTTTTTCACCACATTCTTGGGACCCACATTGTTGCTTAACCCAGAAGCCTCATTAAACAAAACCCTAATAAAATGTGCAAATCTGAGCAATAACAACAACAACAACAACAACAACAAGAAAAGTGAAAGAGCATGAGGAAACAGCAATAATTATTGGAAACCCAAGTTATAATTTTTTCTGGTTTTTTTATTTTTATTTGTTATTTTGTAAAAAATGAATTAAATTGGGTCCGACAAAAAGGGTAAGTGAAGAGTAATGATGATTTTAATGGCGGTCAAAGAGGGGGGGGGGGAATTGAGTTGAAATTGAACAAAGCAAAGCAAAATTACTCCATTAAAGACACATTTTTTATTTTTTATTTTGTTTGTTTGTTTGTTAATTTATACTCTCCACCCTGTAATAAGGCTGTAAAAATTACTATTATTATTTACTGATATAAAAGATAAAAACAGACTAACTAACAAAAAGATTGGGTCTTTTTTGTTGTTTCTGGGTTAAAACTTAAAAAGAGGTTGAAGAAAGAGTGAATATGAAGATTGATTTCAAAAAGTTTCAAGTGAAGTGGGGGGGGGAGCCAAAATTTGATTGGGTTTTTTTTGGGTTTAGAAGATTTATTAGTGTGGAGTGGGGAGACTGGGAGAGTGGAGTATTGACTATTGACTAAAGGAAACGTGACGAAGGGGAGAGTGAGAGAGTGGATTTGGGGTTTTCTAGATTTACTACTCCTCAATCCTCGCGATTTATTTTCTTTTCTATGTTGGGATTAGAGCTGACAATTGGGTGGATCGGATTAGTTACGAGTCCTGTTGAGGTGGGTTGGATTGAGTTTTGCCGAGTTAATATGAAATTTCGAGCCTAGTTGATTTCGAGTCGAGTTATAATGAGGTTTGGTTACCGGTGGTTATTTATGCGCGTCATTTCAAGTTTTAGTCGGTATTTTTTTGGTTTTTGAGCATAATTAGGTGAAATCGTTTATTTGGTAAGTAAGTTCAAATAATCAAAATCCATACTAATCAATTTGGATCATTATTATGCATAAGTTGTCGGGTTATCAAACAGGTCGGTCATTGCCGGGTAATGGGTTACAAATAGGTCGAAAATGATCGCATGTCAACCTTATCATGACCCAACCTCGAATCAACTCAAATCAACTGAAGATTTACCCCATACAACCCGCATAGCTGATGCTGACATCAACTATGCTGATGTTGTATGTCATAAACTATGCTATGCTGACATAGCTAATGACACCGACTCTAATATTAAGAATATCAATTTGTTCTCGATATATCCAACCCACCGGATTTGCCCATAGTCTTTGGCTTAAAAGTATACTAGTATGTTTACTTCTTAGATGATGTCTAGTGAAAACTTCGAAGACCGTCCGGGCAAGTGAAAGCACTGAGAATCAGAGATTATCGTGTACATTAATTTTGATAGGTTAATGTACAAGAATCACGCCATATTACACAAGGAATTCATATTCCAACAAAATAAGCTTTAGCTTAAATGGTTTGCTAAACATAGGCAACATGTCATCACTAAAAAAAAATGCGATTAGTGAATTTTTCCTACTTACTGGCATATATTATATCACTGCAAATCACAGACAAGTTTCCGATATGAAAATGGCATCAGTACCTTGTTTTTCTTCTGTTCTGTTAAAACATTGTCCGGGAAAAAAAAAGGCGGAAATTAGAATGTGTCATGCGATCTGCACAATTCATCGATCACTATGCTAAAAAATTTGGGACAAGAAGTTCCCAACTTTCATATAAAGAGTTTATCTTCACCATTCCTTCAGATAGTTTGCACTTCAGTAGCATTTTCATGGTACACAGCAAATTATCTTTGAGAGCTTGATATCTAGAATACTTCAGAACTTGATTCATGTACATTTGAAGTAATAACCTGATAGTAAAAACACCTCATTTCACAAACAGGTCTGTGCTTTCCATTTACTGTGTCATTTCCGCCCAAGGATAATCCCCTCATGTTACCCCCAGGAGCAGGGGAAAGCGCAGATTGCTTTTCAGCATTTCGTATATGCAGATTACTAAGCGCTCTGGAAACCAAAAATGCGGAAAACACCTGCCATAGTACAGAATAAAGGTGAGATTGCCCACTCGAGAAACCAAGAAAACAAACAAACTTAAATGTGTAGGGATTATCTATATGACCTTCATCTGCTTGGTATTTGTTTTTATCATCTCCAGCATATGCAAGCAGATTGTACTTTGGATTCCATTCAACACTGTTCATTGCTGCGCGGCAAGGTATTTGATGTATGGTTCGTCCAGTTTCAACATTAGACTAAAACATCAAACATATCAACTCTGATAGATTAGAAATCTTGAATAGAGTACAGACCAGCAACCATTGCCACAAGATTTTTTACACTCAATCACTAGCAAGGACTGGGTTTAATGCTTGGGTTGATTTAAATTGTCACAGAGGGAAAGCTTTTACTCACTATATCAATAAATAAATCTTCACTGGCTGACGCTATATACTCCCCAGTATAATTGAAACTTATTGTTCGGACAGGCCACCTGAAATTGTCGAAACAATTACATCAAGGACAGTGATTACGAAACCAAAACAAAGAGATGACCCATGGTAAACTTACTCTAGTTTTGTAAAAGTTTGTACGCATAGCATCTCTTGAATATCCCACAGACTGACCAAGGAGTCCGCACTTCCAACAGCAAAATATCTGTGATAAGCAGATCTCCATTAACTCATTGATAAATTCACCAGATATTGCATATGGGTAAATGACGTGAATGGAAGTTTGATATTAGTAGCCCACATGCATTGATAATGAGTCAGACAACTCTTAAAAGAAATGAGAAGCAGAAGAGAGTGACCAAGGATAAAAACAAGGTCTTTATTGTGTTAACAGATCAATACGGAGTGTGATAATTGGTTCAAAAGGTACGCTACATAAACTGAGACATATCAACATACTTTCCAAGCGGTTCAATTGCAATGCAATAGCAACCAGCTGTGTGAGCCATAAGGGTGTCAAGTGCCTTGAGAGATGGATATGCAAGGACTTCAACAGTACCTAGAATGTCAATTCAACAAATGAAGTCAATTTATTCTTTCTCATACATCAATGAACACATTTGTAGAAGTGTGGATCTCATCTAACCGTTTCCTGTAGTCAGAAAGAATTTCTCCCCCGTCATGTCCCAAGCAATCTCATTTACCTATAAAGTGCGGACAATAAATACTTTTAAGTGCACGCTTGCGAAAGAACGTGTTATTACCATTTATCATGAGAACATCTGCTTGCAAAAATGAAATATTCGAACCAAACTCAAGATCGATCAAGAGTAACAGCCAGACAACTAAACCAAGACTGCTAACTTTTGAGAACTGAAATCATATCTCTGCTTTATTTAAGCTGCTAGTATTTCATAATAGAGTAACCACTCAACAGGGAAGATCCACTACTACAACAACTAGTATTAGTCTCAAACTGCTCTTAAGAAAAAAAAAAAAAAAATTGATAGGGACTGAACAAAGCTTTTAGTACCAAAATGCTTTGGGGTTGACAAAATGAAGTTAGGGTTAGGGTATTTTTTTGGTTTGATAAAGCAAAGTTAAATAAATGATCTTAAGAAACAAACAAAAGTCAATGAAATCTAATGTTAAGAGTGCCGCAACCACATAAATAATTTCAGATCTAAAATAAATCAACCATTTAGACTGTAAGGCTTTCATAACACCAATACCAAAATTGTCTCATAGCACAGAAATTGGATATTCTACATAATGTCAGCCACTTTTCCTCAGGCAGAAATACAAGGGGCAAGTGGAAGCATTTGAATTGAATAGATATGGGAGTGGAAAGAGAACCAATAGACCAAGCCCTACTCACTTCATAATTGAACTTGCGCCTATGAATTGGCTTGAATTTCCTGACATCCAGTATCGTTAATTCATCATCCTACAAGAATAGAAGAGGCGGAACCATGAAGTGAACATAGAATTAATAACAACGCTGATAACCAAGCACGATTTCATAGCAAAAAAAAAAACAGAATCTTACCCTGTTTCCAACTGCAACATGTTGTCCGTCAGGTTTATATGTAATGTTGATATTTTCACCACTAAGTTCTGTTTGTTGTGAGCATTTTCCACCTGAAATACTCCAAAGACACTTAATGAGAATCTTTTTTAATGAGATTACCCCCACTCGCACTTGAAATAACAGATAAGAGGAGAGGAGCATAGAAACACGCATATTCTTTCTAGTCCCTCTCATCATGAACTAATCATTTCAATGAAACTATCTCCACTTATGTTTTCACTTTCTCCCTTTTATGCAAGGCACCTAGGGGTTCTAAGAGAGAGGAGGAGAATACCCCACAACCCTTTAAGTATGGACAAAGCAAATGCCCGCAGCCTCACCCCATGGATGGAAGAGACTCAGAAGTTTAGAGAGTAAACCCTACATTTCAATAGCACTTGTGTGAATACTAATTTCACGCCAAGTAAGGTAGCGTAGGAGTAGCAATTAAATGTTATGCATATGTAGTACTGGAGAATACAGTAGAGAATAGTAGTAACAACAGTATCACATGCAACGACATATTGCATCAACTAAAAAAAAACATATTGCATCAACAAAAAGAAATTAATGATCATGGGCAGGAGACGATCCTTACTCCGCCATATGGAAGGAATCTTCGAGGCACTGGGATAATGTTGGATAGGACATGATTACCAGAGCATACAATGTTGGAAATAAATTAATAATGCACAAATGAGGGAACCAAAAAAAAAAAAAACGGATTTAGTTGTCTCAAAACCTGCAGTTCATCTTTCCTGACCCCATTTCACTTGGAAGTAAAGGGATACTGGGATTACTGGGAAGAAATATACAGAGCTTCTTAAGATGAAGTGTTCAACAATGCCAATTACATAGTTAAAATAAAGGTCAAAGAGTTTCCTTTCTCATGTAATATGGCAAGACAAGCAGCTGATAGAATGCAAATCACTAGGACGTTGTTAAATACTTTTTAGGTCCAAGATATGATTGTGAGACTACCCTTAGGAGTTGCTGTCTTTTTATAGGTATTGACAAGGTTAAATTAGAATAATTTGGTATCAGCAGTCAGCAAATACACCTTATAAAGAATCTTTTACATACAAAGATAAACAAAAACAAAATAAAAAGCAATATACTTGTTAAATTTATAAAGCAACAGATGTAGCCAACAGTAAATCAAAAGTACATTATATTTTAGACTGATGATGCAGAAGGCTATCTGATCATTAAACATCCTATAACTCGCACAAACATTGTGCTGAAATTCCACTTCAAAGGAGGGGGCTCCCAGGATTTGAACTTGAGACTTCAAGGTCACTGAGACTGATACCATGTTAAAGAGCCAACTCAACCAAAAGTCTAGACTAATGGTTGAAGCCCAATAATTGGCTTTATATCTTAACACTGTCATTTCCTACGGAAGAAAGCTTGATAAGTATCGGAGTCTGCAGATGCCAAAGGGGCTCTAAAATGATAAAAAAAAAAGCGGATTGTCTAGGTTGACAGCATAAAGCTGACCTATCCGCAGCCCAAGATAACTAACAGGGATGGGGGAGACATTGAGTCAATCTAAATTCATAAACGATCATCAAGATTGATATTGACTTACTACGAGCATCCCACAAACGGACTGTTTTGTCCCCTGAGGCAGTTGCAAGTAGATCTGCATGCTTTGGATCCCAGCAGAGCTGATCCACACTATCAGTATGCCCCTTCAATTCAATATCTTTGACCTTGCCCTACAACAACCATCATCACACATCAACAAAAAATCCTTTTTTTTAATCACATTACTGACAAATGACGAAACGAATAATCATAAAGAGGATATCAAAGAAAATATATATAACTGAACATTATTAAATGCAAGGGATGCTCTATGAGTTGTAGTTCACATGTTGAAACATTAAAGGACTTTGTAACAGATCATCCAGGGTAGACATAAAGGGTTATAATCTTTCCTCTTCATACAAGGGGTTATGCGGCCTAATTTGCAGAGGATTAACAAGACAAAGTGGCGAAAAATGAGTTAATACGATTCTTTAGTATATAAATCCAAACATTCCTCACCATACAACCAATCCCCTAAGGTGCACTACCAGTTATTAACATCCAAACACCAGCAACACTTACACAAGAGATAACAGGTACTATAAGGTACAATAATTGACCAAGTTGCGCCCCACTATTGAAGGATGGTTGTTAACAGCCTGAAATTATTTTTCTCTGAAGAAAGGTACAGACATGGAGATACCATTGACGAGGCCGCACAACATGAATAAAGTATTGAAGAATTTAAGAGTCTGAATCTATCCACCATAAATCGCAAATCACCAGCACTGTCGTTTTTTTACTTTGATAGACAAATTGATGCACGGTGAGGGGCATTAAAGCATCAGCTACCTCCGGAAGAAGGAACTATCTTGATCATTTTCGCTTTCTTGTTGAACAGAGTGAAATGCTCGCTTTATATACCCTTTCCTAGTTCTCTCTATTTGAGGTTGTACCTTGAAAGGTCATTGAGCATTTGAGTATGAATGGCTTTGGTCAATTAGAAGCAGCTTAATTCTATGACTTCAGGCAGGCTGAATTCATTACACGCTTAGTTAATGAGGAATTTTACAGGCTGCTAGTTACCTGGTTCACAAATGTTGAGGGGAGGATAATTTAGTGAGACCCAAGCATAAAATCTTGATGCAACTTCAATGATCTTTTAGCAGATACCAAGTTAGGTCAACTTTAAACTGTACAAGAATCATAGCTTAACCAAAAAAAAACAACCTTCAACATAAGATTGCAAACTCATTTTGCAAAATGAGGCACCAAATTTTCTTTGCCTCCCATTGAACAGTCCATCGGCCAGAGTAATTTTTTCAAATGTATCCCATAGTCCAACATTCAGCCCAGAACTGAAGATCATCCATACTACAAGGGCTTCTAGGGAGTGAAGACTCATATTTTATCAAAGCGGAGACCATATAATAGTACTAGAGAGTTGAAGCAACTGCAACAACGGAAAACCTAACCCACGAGCCCATACTCCATAAAGTATATGTAGTAGTGTGAGATGACAAGCATTAAGGAATTAGGAATGGAGATGAACAAGCTGCAAATCATATCAAATTATCAACAGATCCATTACGCAATAAAATTCTTAGATCAACAAGAACCCATCACGAAATAAAATTCTTAGATCAACAAGAACCCATCACGAATCCCCTCTTACACTCAGTTAGCTGGTTTCCTCCTCAAACTAGAACTTCATCACAGATATTTAAATACGACTAACTGAATAAACCAACAACAACAACCAAGCCTTGTTCCCGAAATGATTTGGGGCAATACGACCAACTAAATCCCAACCCAAATTGTTTGATGGCATAGTACTTTCCCTAGACAAGACATGTCTGTTCAACACACCAATGGCTGACTTCACAAGCATAAGGCTATACAAACTACATATACGAGAGTAAACTTTGGCTGTGCTATGGCCAACAATTGTTTTGCCTTTGTACGTATGCTGCTGAACAAGACTAATTGCGCAAGTCCTTATGTTACCAACCAACACTGAAGTTTTTAAACAATCCACCAAATTCAAAGGCCGAGCGCAGGAACGCAATGCCTTCCTCAACATTCATCACTATTTTCCAACAGCACAATCCTCAACAGAGATTATAAACTCTATACCAGTTTGCTAAGCACTATAATCACTTCAGATTCACAAAATAAAAAAAGGGGTTAGAAGTTAAAACAAACAATTCCCAAATCTAGCAGCTTCAGCAACACTCAACTAGTATCATCAAGCACCAATTTTTCGCTATCCGGGACAAAACAACATCCATTTTTGCAGACATGGGTCGTCAGCAAATCCTCGAAAATACTTTACCGGCTAAACTAGCTGACATTCCGCACTTTGTAAATAGCATCACTCTCTTCGAATTCCCAAAATTAATTAACTAACCTAAATTAATTTGGTCCAGAATTCGATTAATTTCATCAAAACCCCACAAAATCAAACAAACCCATGATGAAAAAAGAGAACATAAAAACAAAAACTTACATGACCATGAGGCTCAATATGCCAAATACGAGCAGTTTGATCAACAGAGCCAGAAGCAAGCTTGGTTCCACTGCAATTCCAAGCAACAGAATGCACCTGTTCATGTCATTTTGTGCCCACAAAACAAAACAAAACAAATCATTATCATTATTATTGAGAAAATTGTTGCTGAAGAAAGATTGTTACAGAGAAAATCGGTAAAGAGAAAGTTGCCTTCTTTTTGTGGCCTTGGTAATCTTTGCTATGAAGATTCTTGAATGGGACTGTTGTTGCTTCCTCTACTTTCTGCTCCGCCATCACAATCTCTCGCTACTCTTTTCTTTTCTTCTTTTAGACTGTCAAGTAATTTTCGAGTAGAATGAACCCATGCCCATATGGGTTTTTGGCCCTTTTGGGTCTAATGTTTTGGGTGGGACGTGGGTTGATGCATTCTGCATTATCGACGCGAGTCACCGATGTATGTATTTTTTTTGTACCGATGGATGTATAAGTTTACGATTTTATAATTATGGGTTTTGACGTTTTGCTTGAGAAATATTTACGGTCTTATACGCACATCGGTTCGATACTATCTATTACTCCTATGTGTCACCGAACATTTTTTTTAGTCCTAGGTCAATACTTTTTGGTGAATCTAGTTTTAGATTATGATTCTAGGCAATTTGCTATTGTAAATTTGTAATGCCAATGACTTTTAGTACATAATGAACATAAAAGTATTCTAAAATGGTATTAGAATGTACTTCCTCCGTTTCTTTCAACTTTTTACGTTTGAATTGAATTTATCTCACATATTCAAATCAAATATAAAACACCCAGTGAAAAAGAGGGAGTAGTATTTATGTCCTAAAATGATATTCCTACTTTTTCAACTTAATTAAAATCGGTCCGATTATTACACGATTCAAAGATGTTTAATCCAATCATGGTGCATCCTTGATCTTTAATGTGTGTTAATATTGTACGCGAGTAGAAGGTTCCGTAAGAATTCCTCATCAACTACCTTATATGACACGCATATCGCACATGTAGTCTTGCTGTAGACATAAAAACTACCCAAAATCTTGCAAAAATACACAATATTATAAGCAATAGGAGTCTACCTACCCTAGTCTACCTCTAACATAACAATTGTTATGGTGTGTGAACCAACCTCTAACCTATAAGCTAGAGGTACTCGATCATTTTAAGTGTATGAAGCAGACCGTGACATTGAGAGTCTTGTATTTGGCGTTTCCCATCCAAAGTCGAAAAGCTCTAGTAATGGATCTTCCTTATCGACCATATCATTTTCATTTGCCTCTAAGTTATTATCTCCAATCCCTTCTTCTTTCTTGTCAATGGTCGTATCTTCATTCACCCCTTTCTTCAAGGCTTCTTTATACGAGCATTTCATCGGTGGCATAATAACTACACTAACATTCTGATCAATCGACTTGTTTTCATCAAATGACGACACACTCTGCTTATTATCGTCTTCATTAACGTTAGTATCAACTTCGATTTCCTTCTCCTTAGCGCTATCGATGCCCCAAATCACTGGTGCACTTGTAACAAACTCCAACCATTTGATTGCGTACATTATTACGCACTCTAGGAACGGGATTTTGTGAATTAGACTAGGTAATTTTCTCGTCACATTCTCAAACTTTATAGGAAGATCGTCAATATTATGTACCATGTAGTCGATCTTGTCAAAAACGTGTCTTGACTGAGGCACCCACTTCTCAATTTTATTCTCGGTTGATAAGATGTAGCCATCGACAAACGAAAGGGTCTCGAGCCATTGATATTGAATCACACACATCAACGGACTAACCCGTAAACAAACGTTTACGAGTTTCCTTGTGGCTGAACCAATTGGTCCATTGATGTGAGTTGCTCTTCTACAGAGGTTCCAAATAATGGCTAATGTAGAAACTCCACAAGTGTATAATGGGCGACGTCTAGGCACCATAATGTCATCTGTCATGTTAATTCTGCATATATAATTTCATATGATAAATCTATATAAATGTTTTAGTTTTATTTACAAACAATAATGAAACATGCACTACAAGCTATAGGTAACTATGTAAATGGTGAATTTCAATTTCAAAGAGAATATGTTAATAATGCAGTAATAGAAGAAGTAATATGAAATCAAAATTTACCATACGATGATGTGAAATGCATATTCATTAATTCATTACAAATTCATTGAACGTGTGTGAATAATGTATGTGTGATGAGAATGAATTTGGATATTCTAATCAAGATTTGGAGTCTAAAAATAGAAGCTTTTGTACCTGTCAATTATTAACTTTGGCAATCTTCATGAATGATGAGGAGAAATAGTCGAAGAACTATTGTGTATGAAGTATATATATTGACTATTGGATTGAGATTCTCTCGAATTGAAAAATAACTTTACGCGGAAGAGTTTACTTAAAATGGAAAATTAACTCTACCATATGTATTTATCTCTTATTTTCAAAAATACATTTTCTATTATATTATCTGTTTATAGTAAACTCTACCAACTTTATGACTGAATAACTCCAGGGGATCTGAATCAATTGATTATTGAGTTATGGGTTCAGATTTTATAGATCATTTTTTCCTTAATGTGTGAGGTCAACATTGACCATAGGATGCAGTCTAAAAGTTAATATTGAACCATAACCTTAGGGTAGTCTATCATTGAATTAATCAAGTTATGATCTAGGCAACTATAAGTTTAAGATTAATTGGTTAGGTTGCATTCAGGTCGAGTCGTACTCGAAACACATTTATGCCAGATCTTCTTAATGATGTGTTTTCATGTCAAATCAATTACTCTTAAATCTACATTCGAAACATTTCCTTTCTGACTTCATCACCAGTTTTTCTCAAATAAAATATTGGTCAGGTTTCATAAGCGATGTGTTACTTACCCACATTATCCACTTAGAAAAATGTCAATTACAAGATGTAATGGTCACAGTTTCTTGTACAAGGTTTAACATTATCCAAATCATGGACACAAAGCAACATGACTAGTAGTACACCAGAACACAGAATTGACATCTCAAATTAGCAACGACCACCTACAATACTAGCGGAGAGTATTCAAATCTCCAAACAACAACACTTCTAATCCTAACCAATTATTTTCTGCGGCCAAACTTAATACCCCTACGCGTTCGACACGTGTCAATGTGTCATGTCTTGTTTGGTACGCCTCCCATTTAGACCCTTTTGCTATTTAAACTACCAAATACCCTCCCATTTTTCATACAGTTATACCCATATCCATATTTTAATCCAATTTGATAATCTCTATCCAAAATCTTGCTAATTGTAGAATATAATATTTGGGTTTATTACTATATTTAAAAAGTATTGTATATTTTTTTTTTAAAATCATGGAGACATCAGTGATGATGGGTAGTTCTCAGGTGCAGGTTTTCAAGTGTGATGAAAATTTGAAGGTGTTGGGTTTTTGTAAATTTAGTAAAAGTAATGATTTTGTTGCAAAAAACAGGGTTTGTGTTGGTAAATTTAAGAAATTGACAAGAAACAGTAAAAATGATGATGGGTTTGGGTTTGGATTGACTGTCAGAGCTGCTGTTCATGCTGATGTTGTTTCTGCTGTGGATAAAATTGTTTCTGCCGACACTTCTAGTTCAAGCTCAAAATCTGTAAGTAATCATTGCTCTGATAATATTAATATAGCTAGTGTTAATTATTATTATTATTCGAATGTTGCCGATTTAGCTAGTTTAACCGGTAAAGTTATTGGGTAGTATTCCTAGGTCGTAATATATTAATCTCTTGGTTTTGAACGTATCCTTGGATGGTAAACTTTTATGGGTCGTCCACAAACAGTCAATCTACGTGGTCTAGTATAGGCTAAGGTTGCGTATATCTAACCCCTCGTGACCGAGTTGTTACCTTGCCATTTGGTGAGAGCCTTTGAGGCACCAGAGTGATGTTGTCGTATAGATTTCGCCATTTTGGAATTTAGAAAGAAATATAAGGGAAATGCAGCAACAATAATTGGAGTTCTGGGGGCAAAAGTTGCATAGACTGATTCTTGTCAGGTTAAATTCTGAAAGAGGGTGAAATGATTTTCTTGCTGACGGTACAATATAGTAAGGACTGGGAGATTGGGGGGTGCACGCACTTTTGCTGTGGTTTTAAGAAATTTTGAGGGGTTTAGAACTTAGGAGGACCATTTTTGTGTGAAGATTTGTCTACTTGTAGAAAAAGATGATCAGTTGAACAACGGGTGCAGAAGTGCATTGAAGGAAATTTTATTAGAAATAAATACATATGTCATGTCGCCTTTTAGGACAGCCTGTTTAACCTCTAAGAAACGCGTTTATTGTCAGTTAAGATATCTGACAATAACGCACCTCTGAGAGGTTCAGCTGGTGCAGGTCGTTTTTTAAGGTCCCACTACATACTTATGTTTGTGGTGTATCAGTCTATTGCTGCAATGTGATGCTTCACTTATTTTGTGATCAGATTCTGATTTCTAAGTATACTAACATAACATTGATAATTTTTAACTTCAGGCTGATGACATTCGACTATTTGTTGGGCTACCTGAGGATGTTGTCTCTGCTGGTGGCAAGGTGAACCACGAGAGAGCTATCACTGCAGGTTTAAAAGCCTTACAGCTGATGGGAATTGAAGGTGTTGAGCTTCCTGTTTGGTGGGGAGTCGTTGAGAAAGATGGTGTTGGAACATATGACTGGTCTGGTTACCTTGCTGTTGCGGAGTTAATCCAAAAACTGGGATTGAAGCTGCACATATCACTCTGCTTCCATGCATCTCAGCAACAAAAGGTATCACTCCCAGATTGGGTATCTCAGATTGGTGAAGCTGAACCTAACATATACTTTAGTGATCGCTCAGGACGACAATGTAAAGACTGCTTATCTTTAGCTGTTGATGAAGTGCCTGTATTGAAAGGAAAATCTCCTGTCCAGGTGTACCAAGCGTTCTGTGAAAGCTTTAAGTCGGTGTTTTCATCGTTTATGGGATCCACTATTACGGTAAATACATATAACTGCATTGTTGGTTCTTAGTTGAACTTCAGTAGTAGTTCTATGCTAACTGTTGGCTTTCTGTGTTCTTTTTGCAGGGCATCACAGTAGGTCTCGGACCTGATGGTGAGCTTCGTTACCCTTCATCTCATTACGCAGCCAAACCCTCTAGCCAGGCCGGGGTTGGAGAATTCCAGTGCTATGATAAATATATGCTTAGCCAACTGAAGGAGAATGCTGAAGCATCAGGCTGTCCTATGTGGGGACTAGGCGGACCTCATGATGTTCCAGCTGTAGATGAGCCTCCCTCTGTCAACAGTTTCTTTAGGAATGAAGGTGGATCCTGGGAGACACCTTATGGCGACTTTTTCCTCTCATGGTATTCAAGCCAACTTCTATCTCATGGGGATCGTATTCTTTCCCTTGCCTCGAGTGTATTCAGTGACATCCCAGTGACCGTTTCTGGAAAGCTGCCCTTGATGCATTCTTGGTATCAGACACGATCACACCCTTCTGAGCTGACTGCTGGATTTTACAACACTGATAACAGAGACGGCTATGATGCAGTGGCGCAGTTGTTTGCCAACAGTTCATGCAGGATGATATTGCCAGGTATGGACTTGTCAGATGAGCAGCAGGCAAATGGATCAAGTCCCCGGTCATTGGTTGCGCAAATTAACAGCTCCTGTAGGCGCCATGGGGTGGCCGTTTCTGGCCAGAATGTGTCTGTAACAGGAATGAGTGAGGATGGGTTTGCAGCAATCAGAAGAAACCTGTCAGAGGACAATGCTGTTGTGAATTCTTTCATGTATCAAAGGATGGGAGCCGATTTCTTCTCGCCAAAGCATTTTCCTTTGTTCTCAGCATTTGTTCGTACCCTGAATCAATCGGATTTGGACGTGGACGATATGCCAAGTACACAAAATGTGGATTCGGTTCGAGTGAGTTCAGAGGCCAGGCCAAGTCTCCAACGACTCCAAGCACAGACAGCATAACTGGCTTGTAGATTCCTGTATGTAGAAATTCGCAAGTATGCAACAATATCAATTATGTAGTGGAGCATGTGTTCTGTATACCCCATTCTATGTTCCCAGTTGTGTGAATTACACTCTGGCCGCAGTGAACTCAATTAAGTGAGCCACCACATATTCACATCTTCCTCTAATCTAGACACAAAATACGATAATAACGAGCCCCTCAAGTTCTAATTAAAACCATATAATTATAATTTTCCGCATCAGAAAGGCATTGAGAGCCTTTGAAGCACTGGGGTTATATAGTTGTAGAGGCGCAGGGAATGGCAACGCTGTCTATGACATTGGTGCTGATGGATGAGGAGAGTGAACGATTGAGCGAGCGGAGGAATGGCAAAAGAACTCGCATTAGGTCCATCAAGGAGAGAGATGTTTTCATTATTTGGCAAAGTTGAAAAACAAATCATTCGATTTACTGCGGATACAATTGGTAAGAACAACAATCAACTACTACAATTGTTGATAGATTTGAAAAAAGAAATTACATGTTATCAACTCGAATTACAGTATGTACATTCCTGGAGCTACTCCAAGCCACATCCTACGAAAAAACGCACAATAAATTTTACACTTGGACCAGCTCTGCATTTGCTAAAGCTTCATATGATCCTGATTCCAGCACAACTTTGCACACTATGTAGCATTATCACAGCATCCTGTACATTTGTATCCCTCTATGCGACATTTTACATCATCGAGGCTACCGACTGCCAAGTCATACCCTGAAGAACGTATGGGACATGGGGAAGATTAGTTCTAGAATAACTATATAAGAAGTAGGAGTAATCAGAGTTCAAGAGTAGTTCAAGAGTAACTGGAGAGTAATAACACGGAAACATAAATGCACCGAGCAGAAACACAAAAGTAGACTGATACAAAAATGCACACAGCAAAATATACCACTACCAAACACAAAATCAGACAGGAGGCATAAACTCCTTCTGCATGATTCCAAATGTTCAGAATAACAAAGTTTTTACACTACTCGTTTCTTCAACATAAATACTCGTTAATGCACATGGTTTATCAACCCTTGCTATAGTCATAAGTAATTATTTATGTTTATCTCATTTCCTAAGGTGGTGCATCCATCATTTTTGGTTGATTAAACCACCTCCAGTTTTTTCCCCGCAACATTTTACTAGATCCTGCCAAGATCAACAGGCAGCAGCAGGGCAGGGAGGGAATGACACGTGCAGCTAGTTTTACAGTCGAAGAGTTGCCATTCTCATCAACATTGATGGTCTCTAATCCAGTATAGTAAATCAGCGATCTGAAAGCAGTCAGAAAAGCTGCTAACAGTAGACACCAGTTATAGTTACCTCAGGCTTACGAGGAAGGTGACAAGAAGCGTGACTCAGGAATCAAAGAAAGCCATGATTTACTGTACAATGATTATAGTTAATGCGTAACCTAGCAAAACTGTCACTTACTCCCCCCCCCCCTCCCCCAGGATTATAACGTCCAAAAAAGTGTAGCAAGTATAAGTTCCTTGAAAGTCTGACTTCCTACAACTATGGTAAACAAACAAATCTCCAATTTTACATTTCCTAGGTATTTTGGCGGCAACCAACCAAGCACTAAGAAGTAAGAATATATTTGAAAGAAGATAAATAAGTTCAGGAGAATATCGAAGGAAAATGTAGTATACGAAATATGACACAGAAAGGATCAAACAAAAGGAAAAATATTATTCAGAAACATACAAAAAGGAACTAGTAAGAAACAAATATGACAGAGGTAAGGGCAAATCCCATTATCACATGGATTCTTCCTCTTCACTAAGCCCTCTCCTATGACATGTCTTGTATCGATGCTAATGCCATAAAGTAGTATTCAAAGACATGTATGCTGATATGATTATCAAAAATCTTTAATTAAAGCCCCATAGAAGAATTTATAGGAATCCCCTTAGAGTTATAGGATTACGAGTATTAGAGTACAGACCTTCAAAAGAAAAAAAAAAAAAAATAGAGTACAAAACCAGCACTTCAAAATTTTAAACTATCCCCTAATCCCCTTTTTTAAAATAAAAAATCCCCACAAAGCAAGAGTTACATCTCCTAAAATGATTTTTTTTCTTTTTCTTTTTCTTTTTCGATAAGAAAAAGCTCATTTTATAGAAACAACGAAGCAAATGAGGGCAAGGTGTCCATATTGCTTAAAAAAAGTTATTACAGATCTGCCCAACTCTTTTGCAAAAGAATCAAAGAGGTTGCTTCAAAAACACCTTTACCTTCGCCCAAAAACAACCCTCCCTGAGCATAGTCAAGAGAATGAAGCTGCCTCGAAAATATCCAAGAAATTGGCTTATTCCGAATGTCCAAACAACAACAATAACAACAACAACAATCATAGTGAACCATTTAAAAATATCGAAACCCTTTCAAAATGACCAGAAAGAAAAGAACAAAAAGAGGCACAAATAGGAAGCAACTTGTCCTCTATTCACTTTGAACCCACAAACTTCATACAGGGAAAATCAAGTACATAGGCAGAGCAGGCCCACTGCTCCTCATGTACAGAAATCAACCAATTCTGAAGCGTATAAGCAAACTCGCAATGAAGGAAGAGATGATTACTACATTCAGTACTCATATCATGATGACGTATAAGCACATCCAAACAATAACACTACCTAATGTCATACAACGTAGTCCGTCTAACGGAACTCTTGATATCAAACTAACATACTTCTAGCAAAAGTCACCTTTCAACATTTTAGAATTCCATGAAATAAAATTCAATTAAAGTAAATACCTCTTTGCCTTATTCACAAGCAATCTTGGTATCGAAGCTGCTGAGGCAGATTGCGAAGGCTTGAAATGCAGAGATGGGATAGCAATAATCCATAGTAAATACATCTTTTCCCACTTTACCAAACTGAAGAACAACCTTTTCATGTTCAGGGCCAGGTGGCCCATCTTCTGGAGAAGCGACTAACTGAAAGTTCTTCACTGAAGCAACAGTTACTCTCCCATGAAAGTTCAAGCACCAGCACTGAAGCTGCTCATGCCACCTTGGAGCCTTGTTTTTTAGTATCAGAGTCCCAGCATCAGGACCAGCCAGAGGTGTGGATGGATTGTCCTCCATGTGATTGGATTTTGAACGAAAAAATGGAAGCGAAGGGAATGGCTCACTGTTACTGAGAGGGAGCTCCAATGGCGTAGGGGCTACCCCTCCAGGTCTAACAGCAGTGGCAGGGATCTTGTCCATGACACACACCATCTTCCTTGGACCCCTGAACCATTGACAATCTGATATTAGTTTCACTAGTCCTAAAACCTATTCTTTATGATTGATCGACAGACTTTCTTCGATAACTTTACGACCCCACGAAAGTAACAATCCTAAGAAGTTCCGCTGACATCTAGGGTAACATCAGGTTGGTAGGTAATTTCAAATTGAAACATCCATAACATGACGATACAGACAATTACCTGGAACCTAAAACATTCAACTCATACGAGATGTGTGCCACAGAATAATTCCCAGCTGA
Source organism: Spergularia azorica (assembly GCA_038382645.1). Classification (NCBI taxonomy): domain Eukaryota; kingdom Viridiplantae; phylum Streptophyta; class Magnoliopsida; order Caryophyllales; family Caryophyllaceae; genus Spergularia; species Spergularia azorica. Next base: position 708 of record JBBYHQ010300631.1, on the reverse strand, counting down.
GATTCTTGGTGACACCTGGGTGGGACCACATATCTTCTCAGAGCAGCTCTTTATCATCTTAGCTCCACTATGAGGTAGTTGTGAGTCGAATACAGTAAACTTGGTCCCCAGGAAGTTTGATCTGAAAATTTGAAAACATCGCCCTCAGCTAATAAAGCAAAAACATAACGTTTCCCGTTGCTCAAGTCTATCGAAAACAACAAACCTTAGTTTTCCAACATAGGCACTGCCTCCCTTTGACATCTCATCAGCTTGTAAGGAAATAATATAATCGTTACAGGTCGTGCGTCTAGACTTCCGAGCCGCAAGAAGGAGCTTACCATCTTCAGCCAGTGCTGCAGTAGAAGCCAAACATGGGAATATCTTTAGTTATACTTGTCAAATACCTACAAAAAGTTCCGGCTCTCATCTAAATAGGTCTAAAACAAAACAAGGAACCAGCCTTGAAGCACAATTTTACATAACGCACTCAAATAGCTCAACAGGAATGTAATCTGTCTGTTAGCAGGCATAATTCAAGACTTCAGGTTACTCTTTGGGGTTGTCTTGGTTACAAGGACAGCCTGATACCTTGAAAAGTCTTTTGTTAAAAAGCATGCAAAAAAAAGAAATTTCTGATTAGTAGACTATCCACACACACACACACACACACACACACACACACACACACACACACACACACACACACACACACACACACACACACAC